>PVJS01003735.1:0-73588 GCA_004027185.1 Glis glis | reverse complement strand
TTTCTTTCTTTCTTTCTTTCTTTCTTTCTTTCTTTCTTTCTTTCTTTCTTTCTTTCTTCTTTCTTTTTTGCAGTACCGGGGATTGAACCCAGGGGCGTTCTACCTCTGCACTACACCCCCAGCCCTATTTTTTTATACTTTATTTTGAAATCGGGTCTCACGAAGTTGTGGAGGGCCTCACTAGAGAGAGAGAGAGAGAGAGAGAGAGAGAGAGAGAGAGAGAGCTGAGGCTGGTCGCGAACCCGGATCCTCTGGTCTCTGCCTCCCAAAGTACTGGGATTACAAGCGTGTGCCACCACGCCCGACTTCTGAGATCACTTGTAGTTCCCAGGGCTGCTCTCTATTTCTGACACCTGGCCCCCTTGTCAGTCCATAGTATGATGACTACCTTCTGACAGCACAGTAGAAACGTATCCTATGCTTTGAATCTCTTTGAATTCTCTGTCTCTGACCTATAGACACAGATTTAAAGAACCTGTGAGATTAGGTCAGGCCCAGTAGAATAATCTCCTTTTGTTAAATCAAGTGATTCATCCCTTAGTCTCCTAACGTCGTAGTCATGGGAATGATAACCCTTCATGTTCATATATTCTCAGCTTCTGCCTCACTCAAGGGCAGGGAATCATACATGCTGCGTGCACCAGGAGCAGGGATCTTAGCGGCCACCCTAGAATTCTGCTTCCATAGGCACCCCCTTCAGGTTTTCCTACAGGGCAGTATCAGGGCAGAAACAAGACATTAAACCAAGTTGGGCTACAGGTTGGCTGCTGAGCCAGCAAAAGGAGGTGGAGCTGTCACTGGCCACATCTCTGGGTGTCCTTGGCGGGCAGTGCGCCCTGACGCCGGTGTGGCCCTGGCTCCTGTGTGCCCCTTGGCAGCCTCACATCAGCCAGGAGTCACTGAGAAGATTCCAGAGACACGAAGACACAGACTTCCTCTAGTCATCTTGTCAGTGACAGAAATCAAGAGAAAAGGCACTTTGCCCACTTGAGTGTGGTATTTGACCTCTCAGTTAACTGGGTGTTTTTTTTTTTTTTTTGAGGATCTGAAAGTTAAAGTTCTCTCAAAATGAATCATTAAGACCCCCATCCCCTTTTATTACTCGACCTTCCATTCTTTGGACCTGTTTCTCCATATACAAAACGAAGACTGGATTGTCTCTAAGAACACATGTACTGGCAAAGCTGTGCCATCTCATGTAGAGAGTTTCCAGACTTCCTTTGGCTCTAGTTTGATTTAATAACTTGTTTACACACTTAGTTTCTCCAAAGAAACAGAACCAATAGGATGTATGTGTAAATATATTCAGAGATTTATCATGAAGTATTGGTTCATGCAGTTTTGGAGGCTGAGAGTCCAGACCCAGGTGAGCTGGTCTACTGATTCAAATGCTAATTTATCCAAAAATACTCTCATAGACACACCCAGAATTAATGTTGAACCAACTATCTGGGCATTCCATGGCCCAGTCCAGTTGAACCATCACACTTTATGTACATTTGTGTACACAAAAAGTCCACCTTTCATAGATTAAAAATTAGAAAAACACAGTCATACCCATGGAGACCCTTGATAAGAGGGTAATCCTTAATGTGAAAGTCCAACACTGTCACTCCCTTTTTAACACTCTCCCTGAAAATCTTCCTCTATACTCTTGAATTACACAGTTCTCCAGACTTCTGATCTGAAACAGTGCTCCCCAAGTGAGGTAACCAGACATAATCTCAGACCATAATGTATTGTAGCTTTTTAACTGCTCTGCCAGACTTTCTGATTCGGCACATTTTAATCAATTTTATTTGCTATGATCAGGGAGATGTCATCTGTAATAATCCCATCTGACCTCCCAAAGTCAGGCTGATAAAAATATTAATGTCAGCTTCTTATAGCTGGCAGAGAGCAACACCCAGCTTGACAAGCAAACAAATAGCTGGGAGCTATCTGGGGGACGCTGATGAACCCATATTAATGAATAGTTTCTCAGTGAAAGTTGCCCTCTGGGCAGAGCTCCCATGGGCTGGAGACTCACCACAGGCTTGGCTATCTTCCTGGCAAGGTCCTCTTGTCCATCCACAGGGCTGCGGTACATCAATTAGATGTGTCTGTGAGGATGATTCACCCTCCTCAATAACATGCTCCAGTTGGGGTGCTAGAGTCACCCAACACTGCTCTCAACTTTTATTTTCCCTGCCAAAGTATGCTCTTCTCACCATTATTTTGTCAGGTATTTCCAGCTGTGACATTAGAGGCATAGTACCCTCTAAGAACACTGAGCAATTCTAAATAGGAAAGGGATATTTCCATGGGTCACAGCCTTATGACCCCTGGCCTTATCCAGCCTGGGAGCATTTATTTGATCATTTTGTTTGTTCATACATCTTCTTAAAAGAAAATTACCAGGTAGGGCTTGTGAGGCTCACAATATAAGCTGTTCAGCATCTGTATTCTAACTCTCACAATATAAGCTGTTCAGCATCTGTATTCTAACTCTCACAATATAAGCTGTTCAGCATCTGTATTCTAACTCATATCCCTCTATGAATATTTATGCTTCTTGTCTGGCTACTGCAGGCTCTAAATTTCTTGCTCTCTTTTAAACTGGAGAGTCATAGTACAGCCAGGCAAGTGACAATATTCTTACATCGCAGATGCATCCCCAGAGCGGTGCTGGGGAAGATACACAGTGGCCTCTGGACTCCTACTCCAGTATTTGTTGCAATTAGTCCTCTCCCAACTTCATCTCTCTACCCTTAGTCTTACTAGGTGACCCTAGCCTGGCACCTTCCCTCAGGAGTTTCAGGTTTAGTCCATGTGAGGCCAGGGACTGCCGATCTCAGGGCATGGCGACAGAAAGCAGAGAAAGGGAGAGCACATGCGCTGTGCTCCTCATATCACGGAGGCTGGAAGCCAGAGAGAGAGCTGGGGGAGGAGGAACCATATATATATATATATATATATATATATATATATATATATATATATATATATATATACCTCCTCTAGTCACATCCTACTGGCCCACTGGGTACCACCCAGGTAAATCCATTACAATGGATGTATCCACTTCTGGGATTACAACCCTCACAACTCAATTATATCAACCTTGAATATTAATAAATGGGCTCTTTAGGGGACATTTTATATCTAACTATAACAAGTCCCAAGCAGCCCAGTTGCATACTTGGGCCACCTTGCAGCCAACCTCCATAGTCACCTAGTTGGCCTCCTCACACCCTCTTTCTTTCTTTCAACCTATTTTCCACATGACAGCCACAGTGATATTTTAAAAATGCACATCTGATCATGATAAAACCATAGGGGATGCATTATTGCTCACACCACGCGGCTTACAGATCCTCTACTGTCAGCTCCCACCTCTCTCTCCAGCCACCCCCTAATCCCTCTTCTTCTGTGCCATACTTCAGCCATTTTCCTCAACATTTATTGAGTTATAACCATATACCAGATACTCTTCTATATATTGCATGGCCTCATTTAGTCCCCACACCTTAGGATGTAACTTCTATGATTATCCTCATTATTTCGATGAAGTCACTGAGGCACAGTGAAGTTCAGTTAATGAATTGGCAAGGTTTGCCCATCCAGGAGCCCCAAATCTGGCCTTACCCCATCCTTCCCACCTCAGGAAATGGTACCACCATCAAGGTACCTCCCATCAAGGCAGAAACCAAGGAGCCATCTTTGATCCCCTTCTTTCCATCACCCCTCCCAACATGCATGCCCGCAGCAAGGTCTGCAGATACTACCATCAACTTGCTTCAAATTCTCCCTTCCTACTGCTGCCACACAGGTCCAAGCCACCACCACCTCTCGCTGGAATGATTCTGATGGCTTCCTCACCGGTTTGTCTATACAGTTTTGCCCTCCATGCAATTCCTCTTCCTCTATACATCCTTCCTTCCTCCCTTCTTCCCTCTTTACTTCCATTCCTTCTTATTTCTTCCCTTCTCTTTTAAAATGTTGGTTTTATTATTATTTGAGTATGGTGAGGCTAGCAGACCAGGAGATAACTGTTATTGGAAAGATAGTTTGTCATTCACGGTTCCCAAGAGGAGAGGGAGGCCACATGGTGCCACGCAGGGCCACATGGGGAAGCACCAAGATCAGTCAGGAACAGAGGGAGCAAGGAGGAAAAGTAGACATGAGCCTTTATTATGGTTTCTCTAGGAAGGAATAGGCAAGTTAGGGTAATCAGGCATATGATTGGCTTGTTTGAAGAATTTCAGCAGGCTCTGGGGTACAAGGTCTGTCTCTGGTTGACTGGCACCTGGTCCTGGGGCAATTAGGGAAGAGACTGGAATGATGAATGACTAGGAGGGCAAGAACCCTAAGATAGACCAAAAATGGAGGTGGTTGGAGAGTGGGCTCTAGATTGGTCAGTCTGCATGTGCAAGGTGCACTCTGCAGGTGAGTTGCTTACTATCTCTAGGAAATGGCTAGCCCTGGGAGGGACAGTCCCTGTAGTGTCAGCAAGCCCCAAACTGTCAAAACATCAGAAATACAGAAAATGAAAAGGCGTGATTAATACCCCTTCTTCTTTCCTTCTTTTATTATTTGTTTCAGAACAGTTTTTAAAGGAAATCACACTCCTAAATACAGTTGGAGCTCAAGCATCCTTCCCCTACAAATTTTTTTCCATTCTTCATACAATGTCTGAATAGTTTTAAACTTTGTAGGAATTATATCATAAGTGTATGATTTAAGTGTGTGTGTGTGTGTGTGTGTCTGTGTGTCTGTGTGTCTATGTGTCTGTGTGTCTGTGCAGAGAGTCTCCAAAATGCATGTAAGAAGAATAGTAAATAAAGAGTCCAAAAATAGATTTTGAGTTAAATAATATTCAACCAAAGAGAGTTTTCCAAAATGAAGACTTCGGGCTGCCAGTGCATCCTGAAGGTACATGGAGGCAGCATGAGCAAGAATGAACCTTCTCCAATACCTCACAGTGCAGAGTATCCTGGATAGGAAGAGAGACCCTAGCCAGGCGTGGTGGCTCACGCTTGTAATCCCAGTACTTAGGAGGCTGACACCGGAGGATCCAGGTTCGCGGACAGCCTTAGCTACTTAGTGAGGCCCTCCACAACTTAGTGAGACCCTGTTTCAAAATAAAAGAATAAAAAAAAACAGGGCTGGGGGTGTAGCTCAGAGGTAGAATGCCCCTGGGTCCCATCCCCAGTACCGCAAAAAAAAAAAAAAAAGACCCTAACTAACAGCCATCTGAAGGGAGACAACCACAACAGAGTGACCATTGACTAGGTGGAGAGCAAACTCCTCACCGGTCTGGAATATTTACCATGAGCTAGGTAATAGTGTTTCCAGAGACCGAAGAAAAAATTTAAAGTCAACTTAGAATTCTATGGCAAAGTAAACTTCATACATAAAAAGTTTACTACTCACATACTCTTGTAAAAGAAAAAAAAACAGAGCAATACTTAAAAGCCTTGCTAGTAGATATACCTCAGCCCACAGAGACATGAATCCAGAGGGAAGTAAGGGAAGGAGAAAATAACAATTCATAGAATATTTTTATCACTGACTGCTTAAAACATCTATTTTCCCTAAATTAACAAAAGTCAAAACTAAAACAAGTAAGAAAAGGAGGGGTATTCCATGAAAGTTAAAGCATGCTAGATAGTCTTATTTTGTTAGAGGATGCAAGTACATAAAATGTTTGCTATTACAAACATTGCTACAACAAAAAACTTTGAACATACTCTGACTAATCCAGTCATCTCATCAACTAGAAGCCCTTCTGAAGAATCTAAACCAGCACAAATTTCCTGCCCTTATGCAATAAATAAACTCCATCTTCTCTCTTGATCATCTGTTTCTCCCCATTCACAGGAACAGCAACATAGAATAGCCAGATGCTCAGCAGCTAAGCAATGTGGAGACCTTTTGCTTTTCATGCTCTTCAATGACTTGCAGATTAAAGAAAGAAAAATGATTTAATCCATATCTCTCCCTATGGCAATGTTATAAAATGTGGGCCTGGGAGAGTATGGCAAATTAGATGATTTTTTTATGTTAGTTATCCTTTGAATTATTAGCAGTATTAATATAGTACAATATGCACATAATTAGCAAGCCTTTCAAATTTATTATATATACTTATTCTTGTTCTTTTAATTACCCAGCAGTCTAGTTGGAGGTAGAATGATGATTCAAATGATGGTTAAATGTGTCAGATAATGACAAAATGCCCCAACCTGCCCTAGTGGAGAGAAGCAAAATCTAGAAATTCCATAAGATTTTTTTTCATCCCATTAAATGCACAAAACTTTCTCAATGTATTATTCATGTTATAACCATGGCACAAACAAAACATGATTTATGAGTATTTTAATACAGCCTGCTAATGCTATGCAATAAAGTGTGTTTTAATATTTAATATAATCTGTGAATTTTGAAACTTTTTAAAGGAGAGATCTTGTGGTTTTTAAACTAAATTAAATATAGTAGATGACAAATGAGTCTCTCTGATAATCCCTAGAGGCAGGTTAAACCTTTTCAGAAAAACTAGAATTCGGAAGCTTGTTTTGGCTTTGGTGTTGAGACTGTCGTAGAGTAGGGGGGTCACATGGCTATTATTTTGAGAAGTGAGCTGATTGGAGAAGCTCATCTGTTCACATAAATCAGGCATTTGTGAGGTCAAGGTCATGGGCCTGCCCCTGGGTGTATCCGGTGACCACCGTAGTGAACAGCTATCTTTTGATTGTTCAGCATGTGTTCTCTGTTCTTTTGGAAATAGCGCGTCCATTTCCTATGAGGTAATTAAATGTCTCCCATTGGATAGAGCTTCTAGGACTACAGGTGTCCTGAGCTTCTCTAGGGGTTAGCATATGACCCAAACCAGGCAATGAGTGTATCAGTCTGGTTTGGTTTCATAATGTTGCAATCCCAAAAGCAACCCCAAATTCTCAGAAGCTTAATGTAACACTTTATTTTTCATGCCACATGTCCATCTCAGGTTGAAAGGGGGCTTTGCTAATTGTAGTCCCTCAGTCCAGGTTGATATAGGTTACATTTCAATAAATGCTCCCTTGACGGCAAAAGCAACAGAAAGAAATCTCTGCAGGGTTTTATCTCAGCATAAGTGCCCTAGGCTGTTGCATGTTATTTCTGCTTTTAATTCATTGGCCAGAAAAACACAAAACCTCAACAAAACACAAAAAATCAAGAAGTTCAGTGTTATTGCAATTGCCCAAAGGGATAATAGAGGACAATTCAGTCAATGGCACTAACATGTGATTGCCACACTTCCTCTCTGCATTTTGAGTTGTGAGCAGAAGAGGTATTCCAGAAGAATCCCTCTCTGTGGAATCCATTTATCCCATAAAGGTGCCTGCACCACTCTCCAAAGCAGCCCCTGCTGTTGAAGCTCCCTGACGCTGCCCTTCTTCCAAACTCTCATGTTCTTCCGTGTTTTTCCAATGGAAATTTATACCCAAGTAAGCCCGAGTCAGATTCTGTTTATCACAGCCAAAGAACCCCAAGATACCCAACTCCAACCAGCCAGACTCTTTGTTAACATGGCCCAGTACAGTCCTCCTCTCCCAACCCCCACACCCCAGAGCTGGTGCCTTAGTCCAATAAAAGCAACATCCATGGCAGTAAAGGAGCAAAGGGGGGCACCAGGATGGTGGGGTTCACCTACAGACATCCATTATAATATGTCCAAACCACCCACGGTCTACCTCCCACAATTGCTGAGGGAATATCTTTCAGACACAGGGAGGTTGAGGTCCCTGCAAAGACCCTGCTTTGAAAATTAAAGAATAGTTGAGACAAAAGAGACCTCAGAGGTGATTTTTGCCTGATCCTTGCCCAGGGAGTGAAGAGGGGAAGACATGGTTTTTTAGTAGCAAAATCTCTAACTCACATCAAAGGAGGGTATACCTAGGAGGAAAGTAGAGAACCGAGAACCAAAGAAGTCACACATTTGAGCTGGTGGTGCTGGACTGCCTGTACCCAGACAGGGGACCCCTTCAGCCCCACACTAGCTTGAGCAGGTCCTACTTTGCCCCTTGATTTCCATAGAGAAGGGTTCCTTTCTGTCAGAAGCCAATGAGAATAGTTAAGAAAATCACAAACTGTTATCCATCATCTTTAAAAGTGGGAGGTCAACACTTAGCAGTTTAATGTGCATTTAAGTCAGAGATTACAATTTAGCTCCAAGGGGCAAAAAAGAATCCTTTCCTCCAAAGTCTGATGTTTGTATGTCAACCCAAAACATTTCCAGTTGCAGGATGGGAAACATTCACATACACATGAGCACAATTTTGTACACATTAATTAACAAAAATAATGAATCAGTCCTGAGTATGAACAAATAATGAAAAATAAAGATTTTTCCTTGCGTCTGCTGAGCAAGAGCGGTAAGGCTCTTCCACTGCAAAATTAATCAATATTTTAGCACTTATGACTGCTTTTGAAAATGCAAATCCCATTTCATCCCCTTTCCTCAGGAGGGCATGCTTCATGTGGACCCATGACATACTTTGGGTTCCCCCACAAACTGACACATTTTGTGAAGTTTTATTTTTATTATTTGAATTAAGGAACTACCTAGTTATTTCTTTTCACTTTGAGAAATACAAAATTACAATGTTAAACATGAGGATCTTTGTACCATTTAATTTTAGAAAAAAGTATTCCAAATATGTTTTTGGGTAAAGCAACTTCCAAATAATGAAGTGAAATGGTCTGAAGTGCTTTAGTCAACTTTTCTTGTCACTGTGACCAAAACATCTAACAAGCACAACCTAGAGGAAGAAAGATTTATTTGAGGCTCATGATTTCAGAGATCAGCCAGCTCCTGGCAAGAAGCACAGCAGGGCTGCAGGGCATGGCAGGGGTGAGGTTACTCACCTCATGGCAGAAGGGGAAGCAGAAAGAGGAGGGGGTGCAAGGACAGATACTAGACCATTCCTGGCCACACCTCCAGGGATCCACCCCCTCCAGCCATTCTCTAACACATGAGCTTATGGTTTAACCCAAACCATAACACTAGGGGAGTTAAGAATGTAAAAGTTTTAAGTTAAAAAATATTACTTTAAAGGCACCATCAAGAAAATGAAGACAGTGAGCAAAATAGAAAATATTTGCAAATCATGTATTTGATAAAAGACTTGTATCCAGAACATATAAAGAACTCTTACAACCAGGCATGGTGCACATGCCTGAAATCCCAGTACTTGGGAGTCTGAGACAGGAAAGGGCAGATTTGAGGCCAACCTCAGCCACTCAGTGAGGCTTACATCAACTTAGCCATACTCTGTTTCCAAATAAGAAATAAATAGGACTGGGGGTGTAGCTTAGAGGTAGAATGCATCTGAGTTCAATCCCCATCAACACACACACACACACACACACACACTCCTCTTAAAACTCAACAATAAAAGACAACCCAATTAAATTAATTAATTAATTTTGGGGGTAGCAATGGGGATTGAATCCAGGGGCATTCTACCGCTGAGCACACCGCTCCCTGCAGCTTTCTGCTGAAGGAGTTTGCCCCTGTTCTCTCCTTCCTTTGCTTATTCAAATTGCACCTCATTACTTTAAATGGTCTTTCTTCCTCTAGGTTGTGCTTGTTAGATGTTTTGGTCACAGTGACAAGAAAAGTTGACTAAAGCACTTCAGACCAGGTGCAGATAAAAGAACTCATTACTTTTATCTGACTAATACTCATTTTAAAATCCAGCATTTTCCCAAGTGCACAAGGACCACAAGTCCAGATCAGGCAAATAAAAATACAAATAAAAATATGAATTCCAGATAAACTATATTTAGTTTGTCTTTTATAAGTATACCCCAAATATTGCACAGGGTATATTCATACTATTCTTTTATCTGAAGTTGACGTTTTACTAGGATCTTGAATTTTAGCTAACAGCCCTACTTAGGGGCTTACTAATTATGCAGACCCTGGGTCTTTTGATAGATCTGAAATAGAGGCTCAGGAAACTATATTTGTAAAAAAAAAAAAAAAAGGCCCCAGGGGATAGGCCTGATGGGTCTAACAGTAATAAAGTAGGAGAGGAGTGCATATGTGTATGTGCATATATGTGTGTACACCGGCACACACACTGCAAACACACACATGTGGACACACAGATATGTGTTTTGTGGGTAGAGTAGTTGGGGGGGGGGGGTTGCCCAGAAATCTAGAGTCCTGATCCCTATCTCCTCACTACTTTAGAATTACTGAAACCTCAGCTTCCTTTTCCAATAATTTATTCCACACAGACTCATCCTTCAGGAGGCTGTTTGACAGTGCTTAACCGCTACCCACATTGTACATGCTCATAACAAAAAGACAAGTCCCCATCTACCATTCTGTAGCTTAGAAATGCACAAGTTATACAACATCTGGAACCTACCCAAGGGAAGGAAAAAAAAGACAGTCTACATATCTAGCATGCTGGAAGCAGAAACCATGTGCTTGGAATCATTAAAATCACATTTCACTTTGCCATAGTGCAGCTCAGGCCCCCTGCCAGAGAAGATGAGCGGGGGAGATCCACTTTCATAGTGCTGAGTGAAGGGGCCACACACCTCTGGGTTAGTACCTGCCCAGGTTTAATACCTAATTACCATCTTCAGATTGCCTTTCAACACTCATTACCAGCACTCAGCAGTTCCAGACAAGGTGAGGGGATTTAAGATTAGGACAAAGAGTGGTCACCTTTTGGGTTCAAGTGCTAGTCTCCTTGGAACATTATCACTTAGCAAGATTTGGGAGGCAGAATTCTCACTTTCTACTGAAGCCTCTTGTAAGAATTAGAAAGCATTAAACATTGAAAAATAAATTAAACTTGCCCTATTGGAGTAAGAGGGGCTTTCTCTGCTCAGGTTTCATTAGTTTTATTTTATGTCTGCCATGACTTTAACCACCCATTTCCAGCACTCAGGCATGAAACTCACCTGTGACCGGCACACTCCAAGCTATAGTAATGATGGATCTCAGAAGTGACAGGCTCATTTAGAGCACCAGATGGGCTGTCGAGAGCCCCAGGCCTGTCCTAGGGATCCTTGGGTGGACTCTATCATCGCTAGTCCCACCCATGATCTAGTGAAAAGACTTTTTTTTTTTTGCAGTACGGGGATTGAACCCAGAGGGGTTCTACCTCCAAATTACACCCCCGGCCCTATTTTTTATACTTTATTTTGAAACCAGGTCTCACGAAGTTGCGGAAGGAGAGAGAGAGAGAGAGAGAGACAGGGAGAGAGAGAAATAGAGAGAGCTGAGGCTGGTCGCGAACCCGGATCCTCTGGTCTCCGCCTCCCAAAGTACTGCGATTATAAGCGTGCGCCACCATGCCCAGCGCGAAAAGACTTTTCTGAATCATGCCCATGGCTGTTGTGGGGAAACTAGGTGGGACTGTTTCCCCTGTCTGCCTGACAGGTTAGCTGCTTCCCAGAAAGCAGACCAGAAGGGAAGAGGGAGGGACAAAGGAGAAAGGAGAGGAGAGGGAGCAGGGGATGAAGGAAGAGAAAGATCACAGGGAAAGGAAGGGCATACTGAGGAGGGAGAGACCAGCTGTAAGACAATAGAGAAGTGATCATTTAAAGTCATTAGCAACTTACTGTGAATTCCAGATGGAGTTTCTGGAAGCCACAGCCATTTTTCTTGTTAGGAATTCATTCGTGTAACAAATGTCCTATGGGACAGGGCACTGTTTTAGGGGATGCAGATACACCCCTGAATACAACAGTTTGCATTCTAATAAGGTGAAGCAAACAATAGACAAGTAAACAAACAAATGAGAATTTCAGACAGTGCTGTGCTGGAAGGAAATAGCATGGACAAATGATAGATTCAGGAGGGGAAGGAGACTTTGGACAGGGAACAGTGGGCAGGGAGGCTGCTTTGGGGAGTGGGGCAGAGTACTGAGGAGGCAGCTGTGCCGGGGCCTGGGAACCAAGCAAGGCCAGAAAGGAGCATGCGCAAAACCTCATGGGAACCCAATGTTTTGGTGGATAGGGCAATGAGACAGAGGTCAATGTGGCTAGAAGGTAATGTGCCCAAGTGTGAGTGGCAGCCGTGGAAGTGCAGACATAGAGTTTGGATTGTATTTATTTGGGGCGATATGAAAAATGCTGCTGTGAGCAGACATATAGTCAACCTCTCTTGATAGGAAAACATTGGCACTGATGTGACTTGTTCAATGAGGGCTCCAATCTGGATTGGATTTGCTTCTGAATGGTCATCATGAAGCACAGAAGAGAGAGGCAGTGCATGGGTCTAACATGTGTCTTTCCTCTGAGTTCCAACATCAGGAAACATCTGCTCCCTTGTGGAGGAGGGAAGGTTGATATGAGGTGTGTGCTACAAAAGATGAAACCCACACCTTTTGTTGTCTAAGTGACTGTTTCAAAAATGACATGGGGGGGTGCTAACTGGCTGCCCAGGCAGGGCCTCAGAGATGAGAAAAAGGGGTCCACTCCTGTTGGGGTCACCGTGATTGGGCCAAATTCTGGTCCTCACCTCAGGGACCTTCACACATAGTGAAATCCTTCAGCACTAGATAGCAAATGTTTAGCTCTCCCAGGGTCAAACCTCGAGGCTGTTTCCTATTGGGCAGGACAACCTTATCTACCCTAGGAATGGTTAGGAAACCATGTGGGAATTGGAAGGCTGCCAGATGGCCCAGGGTAAGGCCAAGGGACTGGCAGCTCACACATTTTAGTTAGTTCCAAACAGGCAAGATCATGTTCCCCAGTGGGGTTCATATCTTGGGCAGATATATGGCATTTTTTACCTCTGTACAGTACTTAGAGAAATGTACAAATCCACATCACCCAACCTCCTTTTTTATTAGCCACTATATGCACCATTTCCTTCAAGGAAATATGTTCTGCTAGAGAAAACACTGAATGTGGACTCAGAGACCTGGAGCTGCCTTTGAGCTTCACCATATGCTAGATGCGTGAGCTCAAACCATTCACCCTCTCTGTGTCTCATTTTTCTCAACTATAAATTAGATCCAGCAACTCCCACCTTATAAAACTGGACATTAGGGTTAGGTTTAACATATACACAGTATAAGTGCTTTATTCCATGAAGAATATTTGCTAAGGAAATGCAGTGTCCTGCTTCATTTTGGTGACCAGGTTTAGAGAGTCCTGAGACTTCCCATCCATGGTTGCTCTAAGGTGCTGGGGATGAAGTAAAAGAAAACTAGAGGAAGTTTCCCAGATGTGAGTTCCAGCAGGGAATATGATTGTCATGGGAATCTCTGGAGATTGGGCAAAGAGGAGTTTCCCTGTTTTGAAGGAATCCAGATGTACAGATTCAGAGCCACTTCCCTGGTAGAATTTATGTATCCAGCAGTCCCCTGGCTGAGACAGGCAACACATTCTGGGGGAAAGCAAGTGTCAAATGCAATGCTGCAGAATTCTTCAGGCAACCATTGGCAGAGTTTCACAGTCATTCTGGCTCTGAGTCTTGGTTTCCTTGTCAAAACATTGACTTTCTTCCATAGCGCTTAACAGGGCAAGAACTGGGCAACACCAATGAGTAATGCACCTTTTAACACCTCTGTTGGAAAAGATTAGATACCTCAGATCCTGGTTCTATTTGACTTTGGGGGCACTAATGTGACACCGAAATCACTGGCTCCTTGTCACACCAAGAGAACTTTATGGCTTTTCAGGCTGCTGGCAAACGACTTTCCCCGGATGAATCAAGCTTCCAGAGTTGAGATGTCTTACATCACACTCCAGATGAGAGGGGAGATATATGAGCAGATTCATCACACTCGCCACTTGTCCCCACAGAAACAGGAACAGGAAAGGCAGGAAATTGTTAGCAAAGCTCTCAGTAAGGGCCCCCAACTAATGGACAGCTGGCAGATCCTAGCTCAGCACCTCAAGTTATTCCTGAAGGGAGCTAAACACATGACCACTGAATACCTATACTAGTTTGTGCCCCCCTCAAAAGCAGTCCCTAAGATGAAGACTGAGTGCAGGTGGTTGATTTGGAAGGTAACCCCAGGGAACAGGAGTAAGGGAGCAGGAACAAGCTAGCAAAAGGGGGTAGTATTAAGTTGGACACAGCTGTGGTCAATGAAGACTCAACCCTGCTGGGGACTTTTGGAGAACAGGGTAGGATTAAGATAGGATAGAAGAAATAAAAGAAATATGTAGAAAGAAGACAAAAGCCTGGTGTGGTGGCATATGCTTGTAATCCCAGTACTTAGGAGGCTGAGACAGGAGGGTTGTAGGTTCGAGACCAGCCTCAGCAACTTAGTGAGGCCCTCCGCAACCTAGTGAGTTTCTGTTTTGAAATAAAAAAAACAAAATAGGACTGGGGGCATAGCTCAGAGGTAGAGTGCCCCTGGGACCAATCCCCAGTGCCACACACACACACACACGACATAAAGAGAGAACAAGAAAAATGTAACTTTAATATGGACGTCTATGGCAAAATTTCCCAATACCCTTACTCCTCAGCCAGGCCTGTTAGTCCCAAGTTACTGGGAATTTACAAGTCTTTAATAATTACCCAGTCAGACAACAGAGATCACACAAAAGATCCAGAAAGGCACCATACTGGAAATTCACTCACAAAAAAACCTTGAGCTGTTACATATCCAACCTAGGAACAGTTAAGTAGGAGAGATATCTATTAGTCAGAGGACAGAGAACAAGCAAAAGAGTAATCTTTTGGGGTACTGTTAGCCATCCTTGAAAAGTCTAAACAAAAGAGATACCTACTGAGAAGACAGTGAAGGTGCCACCAGGACCCTGAAGATGAACAGAACACCTGACTCATCTTGTGATTACTGGACCGATGTCATCCGCACATACCTCTTACCCACTGCTCACGAAAATCTCCTGTAAAAGAAGAGCCCCTGAGGAGAGTTTGAGGGACTACTCACATGGCACATGGAGGGTTAAAGCATCCAAGGCCAGCAAATGTACAAATCTCTACTCCCTGAGCCTGAAGGGACAAAGTCAGCGGACATGCCACTGGAGAAGAGACCACCAGAAGGAGTGGGGGATTTCACAGAAGAATACAATACCTGCTGCATTCAGCCTGGCAAGGAGGGAGCAGGAGGAACCTCCTGGTCCTCTCTCTTCTGTCCCACCAGTGCCAACCATTGAGCAAACCCAGCTAGAAGCAGAGGTCACAGGAGCCTGGTCAATGCAGTCCTATGACCTGGACCATGGTGGAAATGTGAGCAAGAGGGCTCACAGAGAAAATCCAGCATGCTTGCTAACAAATCAGTCACTGATCCTCTCCAAGTGGCCCAGTGGGAGCTTGTAACATGCACACAAGATCCTTTCTGCCTTTAGGGAGGTATTAGCAGAATTGCAGATTTAGAGAAGATTGTATTGGCTATCTCACACTGTGATACTCTTGTTTGACTCCTGCAGGAGGCTCTACTACTCAGGACAACTTGAAAAAGAGTCCTAGCTCGTGCTCTTAGACAGAAAACTGGGACTATGAAGAGAAAATACATGTGTAACATGCACAGATCCCAGGGAGCCTTAGCATGTTAGAGGCCAATAGCAAAATTTTAAAATCCACTGGACATTATGTTGGAGGTCAGCTGAGAGTACACTCAAGGAGCTGATCTTGTCAGAAAGCTAGGAAGCTGCAAGCACCCAGAGCAAGTGCAAGGCTTGCCTTAGGTCAGGTTCTCTCCAAAGACTGATTCTGAGGTGGCAATTTGTGCTCAGGTGATTAATCAAAAAAGGAGAAAACAGTGAGGAAATGAGGACAAGGAAGGAGGAGAAGCCAAGCAAGTGGCCGTTTCAGGTGGAGTCCCAGCCTCAGACTATTCCCCTGAGGAGCTCTAGAGTATAAATTACACCTCAGTGCCACCTTGAGGTGAAACAGCTAGACTTTCATGCCCTGAAGAAGTCGATTCTTGGCTACTGGCCCGGATGGAAAGTATTGAAACCACTGGGTGCTTAAGCTGCCTTTTTGTTTGCAGCTGCAGTACCTCCAGGAGCCCACAGGAAATCTTCGGAAGGCTGTAGGTGCTGCCATTTGAAGCAACGCACCCAGATGCTAGAAGGTGGGCTCACGGAGCTCAGAAGAGCAACCCAAGGGAACAGGGTGATTCTAATAGTGTCTGTTATGAGGTCCATCGCCCTGGGTGGCCTGGAAGCTGGGTTTGCTCTGCTTTGTTTATCTGCACAGCAGTTAGGAAGGTGTCAGACTTGCATGTCAATTATTAGGATAGGATTCAGACAAGGACTTAACTCAAGGCCTCAGTTTTCACCTCTACCAAACAAGGACCTACAATCTCTGCCTTATCTAACTCATGGGATGTTTGCAGGCATCAAATATAAAAATATCTTAAAGGGCCAAAAATATACGTATGTGACCTATCGGGCTGCTCCATCAGAAGGTCATGTTAATGTCAAGGTTTCCTTGCTTCTCTGGCTGCAGGACAATCTCCTGCACTGTGGCGCTTGTCCTGGAGTCATCCCATTCCACCCCACACCCATCCCTGAGGAGAGGTACCAGAAGTATGTTATAATATAGCCAGAAGCACGTTATAACATAATCTTTCACTAGAAGTCACTAAAAAATGCACGCAGGAACCACTCAAATAATTGCTGAATTAAAAAAGAATGACTTGGCAGGACATTCCTGAACTATAAAATCACTTCTTCAATTTCTAAAGACTGAATGAGGAGGTAGAAAGATAATAGGCAGATAGGGCCAGAGGGCCATGGTGGGAAGATCTAATTTCCTGAGAGGCAACAGGTGCTAACTAAATTCCAAATTTCCTGAGAGGACCAAGCCTCCAGAGTATCAAGTGCTAATAAGATACCAAAATTCCTAAGTCAACAGGACCCAATCTCCTGGGTGCTAACAAGATTAAAAACCTCCTGAGAATGTTTACAGGACTCCAGTTGTTCCTGGCCATAAATTATCTAAATCCCAGGAAACAACCTCTGGGACCCCAACTGAGAAAGGAAACTCAAAGAAGTATATAAACCCTAGACAAGCCACCCTAAATGGTTACCTGCTTGGGAACCCCTCCCTCTGGTGATTCATCAAGGAGCTTCTTTCTCTCTCTTGCAGGTCATGCTGACCTTGAGAGAAAGCGGTGTGTAATTGATGACGCTCAGCCCAGGTGACTCCCAGGTAGCGACCATAAGACACCTGCTGGACATCAAGGTTGGCCAAATCCCCTAGGAGTGACCTGCAACTCTCTTTGGTAGATGTCATGGATTTGGGGACAAAGCAGTTTGCCAGTGATGGTGCGTGGCTTGTGCTACTCCCAACTAGTGTCCAGAAGGCAGCTGGTGGACACCCAGGGTACCCAATGCCTGAAAGGGTGTCTGCCTCTTCTACCCTCCTGTTCTCTTTACAATAAACTCCTGGCTCGCCTTTCTGTTGTCTGCAAGTGTCAAGCTTCATACTTCGAAGACATGAACCCCAGTAAAGAAAAACATTTGTTTCATGATGATGTCCACAGAGGCCAAAATGTGTGAGAATTCTGTGTTCAGTTTGCTTCTGTGCTCTGTATTAAAAAATAACTTGTTTAGAAAGTTTGTAGTTTAACAATGATATTAGGATGAGAGTTTTCCCCACCAGATCCCTGTCCTGCTGTTGCTTCATGATGATTTCATGCTGTGCACTGGTTTTCTTCTACCTGAGACCAGGCTACAATAGGGCTAGTGGGCCAATGACCTCGGGGGGCACTGCCGAGCGACTACTGAGTACGAGGCTGCCTCCGAAAACAAATAGTGCACAAAGGCAACTCTGATCAAAGTTGAGCACTCAAAGTGTGCAGAGCGAAGGAGGCTTCCTGATTCAATGGTGGAATCCAGAGGCATTTAAATGCTGGCTGCCAATCGCCCACTAATGACTGAGATCGGAAGGGCAAACAGCCACTGTTTTACTGATGGGACCAAGTACATCCCAGACTGATGCAAGCTGGAGTGGATGGTACTGAGGAAGCTCTACCCAGATGCAACCATTCTGTGTGATGGCACAGAGATAAAAAGGGAATATGTGCATGTCTTTTAGCTCTTCAAATTGGAGATCTGGCTGTATTAAACTGCAGATTTACTGTAGCCAGTCTTTGGATATTGCCTACGACTTAAAATGAATTGTTACCAAATGCTCAGAGAAAACCATAGATTAAGTGTATTGACTATGTTTCTTCTTTAAGTAATAGTTAAAGACAATAACAATGAAGGAGCAGCCAAGTAGATATTTTCCCACCCATTATTAATAACAGCTCCTCAGCTGAGAGATGACTATCCCCATGATGAACTATCAGCAGCACTCTCTGTGGTGGAGATCTGTTACTCTGAGAGCTTGCAAGATATTTGATTTGAGAGATGCCTGGCTGCTGATGGATGAGGAGGGTCTGGAAAAAAAAAAACCCAGAAGCATCAACACGGGACTATAAAAAGAGAATAAGAGTGCAATTCTCTTGTTTGTCACTTCTTCCTCTCAACCCTGGTAGAGCCAGAGAAGAGCAAGCAAAGAAAAAACATGGAGGTCATTCCATCTGCCTTGTGGCTCCTACTCCATCTAGTCACTAAAGTCATGGAGATGAAGACAGAGAAACATGTACACGGGGAAATGGGGGGCTCTGTGCACCTGTCAGTTTCAGGGAAGGAGGCTCTGCTCCATGCAGTTACTCAGGATCCAGGCTGATGAAGGTACCACCGTCTTGTAGCTGCTTCATCTGGAATGAGCAGCCTCCTCAGCAGAAGGGGAAGTAAAAAGGTAGTCAAGTCACTGGCTTAGCCTAGATGTGATACAAAATTTAACCTCCCATTCAATCTTTAATTGCTCCAATCTGGGCTACTCTCCACCTCTGATACCAACCAAACTCTTTATTCCAAAAGTCAATGGTAATTCTCATTCTACTAAATCTCTGAGCAACATCAGTCTCAAATAGCTGTACCTCCCCTTCTAAATCTATACTGCTCCCAGTTTCTGCGATACCACATTCTGTGGGTCCTCCTTCCCTCTCACTCTGCTTTGTGAATTTCTTCTCACTCAACCTACCTCTAAATGTTGGTGTTCTCTCAGGACAGATCTTGCTCCTCTCTCTCTCTCTCTCTCTCTCTCTCTCTCTCTCTCTTTCTCTCTCTCTCTCTCTCTCCTCTCTCGTTCCATATGTTTTCTTCCTAAATATCAGTAGTAGATACTTAAAAGACATCTATATGTTAATACAACTTAAACACAGCCCCAGTGCAGTGTTTGTTCTTAAGAGACCCCTCCATACTTTCCTACTCAACTGCTTACTGGAGATCACACAGAGAGCATGGAATGAGGGGCTCCGCGCCTGAGTCAATGCTGCCTCGCTGTCCAAATTAAAACTCTAGAAGTGACTCGTGCTCTTTTGCTCAGCCCCAAGTATAAACTCTCCGTATATCCTGTCAATTCAACTTCCAAAATACATCAAAATTGATCTTGAATCACAAACCTTGTGCTATTTCCACTGCTGCTTTTAGTACCAGCACCCTGGCCTGGGGGGCACCTGCTGGTCTCCCTGCTCCCACACAGGAGCCTTGTCAAACCAGAAGCACCCAGGTTCTCTTTAAAATGCACACTGGGTCAGGCACGGTGGCACATGCCTGTAATCTCAGTACTTGGAAGGCTGAGACAGGAGGATTGTAGGTTTGAGACCAACCTCAGCAACTTAGCGAGGCCCTCTGTGATTTAGTGAGACCCTGTTTCAAATTAAAAAGCAAACAAACAAAACACAAAATAGGGCTGGGGTGTAGCTCAGAGGTATAATGCCCCTGGATGAAATCCCAGCAAAACACACACACACACACACACACACACACACACACACACACACACATGCACACGATGCACACTGGACCCTGCCACTCCCTGTTTAAATCCCCGCACAGGCTTCTCACTCCTCAAGTCTAAACTCCTTACCATGGCCTGCCTGACCCACATAACCTAGGCCCTTGGCTCTGTTCCTGCCGGCCTACAGTTCCAGCCACACAGGGTTCTGGATCCTTCTCTGCATACACCAGTCCCTTTCCCTCATGGGGACTCATCACACTCATTGCTCTATCTAGTCTGGTTCCTTCCCATCATTAGGATCTCAGTGAAAATGTCACCTCCTTGGTGAGCTGGATGCACAAAAACATTAAGGCAAATTGTAGTGTCTCCCTCCACGGTCTACAGAGCATGCCGCCCCAATCCCACTCACCATTCCACCAAGAGAGGCTCTTGTCATATAGCACCCTCGCAGCCACCCTCCTCCACCAGAGAGCAAGGCAGTGGGTGAAAGCCCCAGACAGCCTCTCTTGATTGCCCTCCTGTGAACCATCTGCCAGGTCACATAATATCCCTCTGCCCTGATTCCTCCCGGGACTCAGGCAGAGTCCCAGGAGGAATGAGGCAGACCCATATCCTGAGATGGCCATTAAGGCTATTCATCCCTTGGTCATGAACACTCAGAAGACAGGCACATGTGCCAGACGTGCAAACTAGGGGGTGCTGCTGGGGAATAAGTTCATCGGAATCCCTGGCAGGTGGCCATTCCCGCTGAGGATTACAGTGTTTGCCACATGGAGGATTCCATCTGTGTGGGAAGCCAACAGGGAGGAAAGAAGAGTCAAGAGAGGGAAAGGACCAAGTCAGACACCATTTTTTAATCCATAAAGCTAACCATACCTAGCAGAATTTTGGTGACATGTGCCAACACATCCTCTTCTTTGACTGGGGTTTGACTCCTACTCTCCCAACAGTCCATCCCCCCATGCAAGGCAAAACCAGCCTTATGCTGAGGAAGACTGGGTGCCATGAGCTGGGCAGACCAAGAGAATCCAGGCATGAGGCACTGGGACTGGCACTAAGAAAGAAGCCCAGAGTGAGTCCTGGGAAAGGCAGGCAGGAGCCACAGCCTGGTCCCTGGATGGGGCCACAGGTGTGTGTCCAGGGTTCCCTGACAGGTGCTGAGGTGCATAAACCACCCAGTCCCTTGTCTTTAAGCTGCAGAAACAGGCTGGAGAAGAATGTCTTCCTCCTGCTAAGCACCCATGGGGAGTGACACAGGCAGAACCATCTCCATGAACTGGCACAACCTCCCATGTCCTGCCAGCCCCACAAGTTCATGCTTTCCTCCACCCCTCTACTCGCACTGGACCCCTGACCTCAAGTGCACTCCATTCCCTTTCTACCCATTACACAGGATCTACCAATTGTCCAGGCCTGACTAGAATGCCCTCTTCTCCAGGAAGCCTTCCCTGACTAGGAAGACCTAGCCAGGCATAGGGAGCCCTTCTGATCAGAGCCATTGGAACATTGGGAGCCTAGAAGCACATAGTACACATTGGATTAGATGTTGTCCTCAGCTGCATTAGGCTGACTTCCCTCTCCCCAGAGTTATCACCAGCTAGAGGATTCTGTTTACAGGAGGAACCATTCTGGCAATTCAGGGAGATGTCTTTGAGAAGTCAAGAATCATTCCCAGGACAAAGACCCATGAAATATCATCTGCTGGAGGCAGGTGGAATTGGAAAGCCAGGGTAAAGAGGAAAGAACTTATTCTATAAAGCCATGCAGGCCTGAGTTTGAATACAGGCTTTGCTGCTGGCTACCCATAATATGACCCGGGCAATTTCCTGTGTAATAGCCTGGGCAATTTCCTGACATCTCTGAGCCCAGTTTCTCATTTATGTAATGAGGATAGTAGTGACTTTTCCATGGCCTAAATGAGATATTGGGGCTGAAACATGACAGTTACTGCACAGATATTTCACATTTTACTGTTGGAAGGCAATATAGCAGAGTGGTGAAAAGAATAAAATAGTACCTGACCATCACTGAATATGTTCTGTGTGCCTGGAACCATGCCAAATGCTTTACACTGTAATCTTATTAAATCCTCATTGCAACTTGGTACGTTGTTTATTATCATCAATAAGTTTCTTATTATCATCTGTGTATATGAAGTTTAAGGTCACACCTAGATTCAAACTCCTCATGATTGATAGAGCTGGTTTTAACCTTGAGTCAATGCCCCACCCATCCTCGGTTGGATAGCCATGCACAATCACAGGGCCATCATTGCGGTGGCCAGGAAGCAAAGAGCACAGACTTGGCAGTCTGACTCCTCAGATCTCAGCTCTCATATTTAACTAGTGGGTTCCTTAATCTCTGTGCCTCAGATGTTTTTATTCTCCACCTATAAGCTGGAGATAATAACACTAACTTTCATCTCTTCAAGACCATCAATTGTAAGATGTAATATTGTTTTATAAACCATCAAAAAAGAAAAAAAATGTACAACAGGGGTGTCTAATAGGACTTCCCACATAAAGCCAGAACACCATGAACATGTATATGAGTAAATGAGACATAGACCCATCACATAGAAATGGTGACAGGAAAACTAGCTTGTCTCAACCCTTGCACCAGAAAAAGGGAGAAAAAGAATTATTCCCTGAGAGTTTGAACCATAATCTGGTATTCAGGCAGGTCTGAAATCTCAATTTACACTACCTAATGTCACCCAGAATTCTGGAAACAGAATTTCATTTAAAGAGACCTCAAGTAAATCCAGGTGTACTGTAATCCTAGTACTTGGGAGGCTGAGACAGGAGGATTGTAGCAGGTTTGAGGCCAGCCTCGGCAACTTAGCAAGACCCTATTACAAAATAATAAATAAATAAAAATAGGGCTGGGGTGTAGCTCAGAGGTAGAATACCCCTCGGTTCAGCCTCCAGTATGAAGGAAAATAGAGACCTCACGTGGGTAGCAGTCCCACATAATGCAAGAAACAAATGCAAACTTGCTCTCTTTGAATTAGACTTCAATCGAGGCCAACAGCAAGTGGAAGGTGCTGGGGACTAAAAGACCCGAAAACAATTTCAGAAATGTTTAAAAGTGGAAAAACTGTATACTGTTTATTCATTGAAATATGGTAATTTCTAGCTATATGAATTAAGATAATTCTAAACCACTAATGTAACAAACTATTCCTAAGTTTCAGTGGATTCACACGACAGACTTTTGTCCCTTGCTTAAACAAAGCCCAAGTGTTCTTGAATGGTGGGTGCCTTGGGGAGCCAGGCTCTGTCCATCCCATGGCTCCACCATCTTCAGCACATGGCTTCTATGGTCTTCAAGGAGGGGAAAGATATAGGACTTTGACCAGAAGATTTTTACTTGCCTGGCCTGGATGTGATCCTTGTCACTTATACCCAAGATCTATTGGCATAATTTATTCCCATGGGTATGCCTAACTGCAGGGAGGCTGGGAGATGTGATCCAGCCTCATGTGTCTAGTAAGAAGTATAAAGAGGTCTAGTGGACAGGGAGCCAGTCCCTGTCATACCACTTCATAGAAACATTGAGCATTCTTAGAAAATAGTTATTATCAATAGTAGATTACTATGGTGCATGACATCATGTAGAGACTCAGTCAATAACTACTCTAGTACTGGTTAATAAGAACATCTTTGATTTGTCAAAGCAATGTATTTTTGAAGACTGTGCTCACTTAACAAAAGAAGTTCCCCCCCAGCATTCCTTAGTGACTTCTCAAAATGGATTTCAAACACAGATTTGAATTTTAAGTCATCGGTTTGCAGAAGCACACATATGGTACAAGTTTAATATTTGTATTTAAAAATATTGCATTCTTACAAGCCGGGCATGGTAGCACATGCTTGTAATCCCAGGACTTGGGAGGCTGAGACATGAGGACCGTAGGTTCGTGCCCAGCCTCAGCAACTTAGTGAGGCCCTCTACAACTTAGTGAGGCTCTGTTTCAAAATAAAAAATAAAATAGAGTTGGGGATGTAGTTCAGAGGTAGAATGCCCCTGAGCTCAGTCCCCAGTACCACACACACATACACACACAAAATTTCATTTTTTTAAACCAATCGTCTTCCAATTCAATTTCCACAGAAAAGTGTGATGCTTAAATATGAGTTTTAGAATTAGAGTTAGCCTGGCTTTGAACCCTGGCTCTGTTGTTTACTAGTTCCATGACCTTGAGCTCACCTCTTGGCTCCTCACTAAGCTTTGGTTTCTGCAGCCATGAACTAGTAATGAGACAACTTTCTCAGAGCCTGTTGTGAAAATTAACACGGAGACTGAAAGTCAAGTCTAAAGCACAATGCAAGGCACGTGGAGGACTGCAGCCAGTGAGCTATTGTTTTTCTTTTTGGAATTGTTATTACTGCCCTGGATACCATTTCCTTAAACCTCACGTTAGTAGCCATCGGTTAGTCATCCAGAGCCCTGTGTATTTCCCAAAGTAGTCTCAAGTTCTCAGAAACCAGTAGTCTGAGCATTTAAATGTCCATTTTTACCAAATCTATTAATAGTTTTATCTGAGCAGTAATTCAAAGAATTATAGAAGCCCTCGTGTGAACCCTCACACCACTCCCAATTCCCACTGTTGGCTGATAGGTGTTGGTTCATCCATCTAGTTTCTCTTTCTTAATGTTAGCTGAGGCCCACAGAGATCAGCAAATGCCTCAAATTTATAACCAAATGTAAAATGCAGCTCTGTCCTCTCTGTGATGCAAAACCCACAGATTAATAGCCGGACAACCACACCTTTTCAGTATTGTCAAGAAGGACTTCTGAATTCTAAAAATTCCATGTTTGGTTTATGACTCTTTAAAATATTTTACCCATAGCTCCTGGGACAAGAGCCAAGAATGATGCCCGGTAGATCCCAGCATGGGAAAAAGGCTGACGACTGGCAGCTGACTCAGAATCAGCTTTCTGATGTGCATGGTTAGGGAGAAGTTTCCAGTATTCCAGACTTCCCTTATCCCATTCCTCAGCTCAGCACCTTGGAAGGGGCCCAGGCAATGTCAAGAATTCAGAGAGCAGCACACTATTGCTCCTCCATGTCAGATATGTCAGCTCTCTCTCCTTGTATCAGATAGCCATTGACTTTGTCTCCCGAAATCCATTTGCCTGAAAATTTCCCCAGAGAACCACCCTTCCTCGCTCTCAGTGCCTTGTTTGGGATAGGGGCTTCACCGCCTACCACCATGATTGGTTTAGATCATCATACAACACAGGATCTGATCAGAGCCACCCCATACTTTTCCTGGGACCTCACAGGAGCAGCTAGGAGAGAAAAGGTCTTCTCCTATTTCATGGCTCTCTTCTTTAAATTTTAGAAATCTAAAACATATTGAAATAATCATGAATGACAGTCATATGACTGTTTTTTCCATTAACAAATGAAAATGTTCTCAACTTTGCTAAAACTCACTTTTTGTAAAAGAACTAGAACTGTACAGATTTCAAATGCCGCCCACCCTGCAACCATTCTTTTGTCTTTATAAGTATTTAAAAAAATTTTTTTTGTGAAGAGAGATACTAGTCCTAATTTTAGATGAACACGTAGATAGATGATAGATGCACAACAAATACATTGTTTTGTGACACTCTTAATTTACATAAATGCTATCACATTTCTCAATTTGCTCCCTCCATTGGTATCAAATTTTCCAGGTAGATTCTTGCTGACATAATGGTTACACAGTAGTCCAATACTTGAATAGGCCATAGTTCATGAGTCCATTCTCATATTCAGGGCCATTAGGTGGTTTCTTATTTTTTTACCATCTCAATAATGCTGCAAGGAATGCCCTCATGCACATCTCTGAGACATGTTAAGGCACATAATCCAAAGCAAATATCTGAGTTGTAGAGGATGCATGTCTTCAATTTTATCAGATATTGCCAAAGTGCTGCTGAAAGTGGCTATGTATAGTCATCGTCTCAACAGCTGGCCATGGATTTTCCTGCTTCTCCACTTCTCCACACTCAGAATGTATTGTCTGACTTTCTGAGTTTTGCCCATTAGATGGGTGGGAAGCAGTATAGCACTTTTGCTTTACTTTGTATTCCCTTGATCAGTAATGAGGCTATGCATTTCTCATCTATTTTTGTCCATTAATGGTTTCCTCTTCTCTGAAACAGCAGTACTTAACCTTCTCCCTACTTTTCTATTGGGTTAATTGTCCGTGTGTGTGTGTGTGTGTGTGTGCATGTGTGTGTTTAGTAGTAGTTGTAATAATTATAGTACTAGTAGTCACATAACAACTTTTTCTTTTATGAACTGTACTTTTTTGGCCTTGTCTGCAAAGGTTCTCTCTACCTGAAATGATTAACACTGATCTTCTACTACCTTCACAAGGTTATGAAGTTCTGATTTTCACAGTTAGATCTTTAATATAGCTGCAAATGTTTTTGTTTATGAAATTAGGTAAAAATCTAATTTTAATTTCCTTTCTATAGAAAAACTAATATCTCAGCACCATTTATTGGCAATTCCTTCCTGCCTATTAATTTGTAATACCATTTCCATCTACACCAATTGCCATAAATGTGTAAGTCTCTTTCTAGAGCAAGGGTTGGCAATTTTTTCTACAAAGAGTCAAATAACAAACGTTTTAAGTTTTGCCATGTGGATGGTCTTAGTCACAAAGACTCAATTGCAATTCTGGGGTGAAAACCGCTCATAAGTGAGTCAGAATGGCTACTACATCTGTTCTACTAATATAGTTATCTTTAAGACAATAACAACCTTTTAACACTTTTTTGGGGGGTACTCGAAATTGAACCCAGGGGCATTCTACCTCTGAGCTTCACCCCCAGCCCTTTTTATTTTCTGTTTTGAAACAGGGTCTTGCTAGGTTCCTGAGAGTCTTGCTAAGTTGCTGAGGCTGGTCTAGAATCTGTGATCCTCCTGTCTCAGCCTCCCAATTACTGAGATTACAGTCATGTGTCACCATACCCGGCTCTTAAAACACTCATTATAACTTCATAATATATCTCAATATCTGATAGAAAAATTACCATCCTTTTCTTTTCATTTTTATAATCATGATTATTCTTGAGCCTGAATTCCTCAAGTAAATTTTTAGAAGTCATTTGGAGAAATTCCATAAAATTTTATAATAGACTTTTAAATTGGAATTGCACTGAATTTCTAGGTTAATTGTGGGAGGAGTTTCTATCTCTCCCATGTATATGTTTTCGCATAGTCAACAAATATTTGCTTGGTGCCTACTGGACACACAGTGTCCTGTAGGGTCTAATTTATATGGTGACGTTACCTTCCCCCATAACCTAAGTCAGAAAGTTAAATTTTTATCCCACACATTGCCCTCTCCTTCCTTGTAACTAGTCAGGTACATCATCACCTTTTCTCTTCTTTCTAGCACCTTCTCTGCCTCTCTTTTAGATAACTGCTATCGCCTCTGGCCTCAGTGGGTCTCACTTTCTCCCATCTTCACCTGTCCATTTAATCTCTATGTCCAGTCAGCTGTATCAAAGTGTTCTCTCTTTTTACACACACCCTTTGCATAGGGCAAAGTTCAACATCTTTAGCACGACTTATAAGATCTTTTTCATTTGGTTCCTATCTTACTTTCACTCTCACCCCTCAATAAGAAAGCAATAGCAAAGTAACAATGTTATGTGAATTTAAGCAAAGTCTCCTATGGTTACACCCCCCCAAAGGCATCTGATGCCCAACTGTGCAAACACCAGCAGCTCCTTGAATGCTCTACCCTTTCTCACCCCTCAGTGATATTGCCCACCTGGAAAGTACCCACCACCATTTTTATCTAGCTAATTTCTATTCCAGCTCAGGCATCATCATCACATGGGTCTCCTCTCCTGTCCTGGATCCATCAGGACACTCCTATGGCTCTCTCTACCACCACCCATGTACTCTGACCTCAGTCACTGTACATGTTACCCACAAGAAGGTGGGCTCCATGATGTCAGGCATAGCCCAGAACCTAGCATGCAGTGGGCACTAATCAGGCTTGGTTCCATAAATGACTAAAACACAGATGTATTGAGTGGTCATGAGCACAGATGGGGCACAGAGAGGCAGGTATCCTCTCCTCGCTCTCAGACACAGCAGGTGCTTCCACCCATTCTCCCAGGGCTGAGGGAGGGGCCAGCCCCTCTGTGTCTCTGCTGAACTCCCCATCCCACCTGTCCCAGTGAGCAGACTGTAGCTGACAGAGGACTGGAGGTGATGTCCGCCTGTGGAAGAAGAAAGCATGCATAAAGATGCAAATGCGGGCTTCTTTCCTCCCTCCTTCTACTCATATATCCCTCTCAGACAGATAAAAAGGAAAATGTGTGGCTGAGGACAGAGCCCCTCTGGGTAAGAAGGCAATAGCAGTGACAAATGTCATGTGGGTTTAAGCAAAGTCCCCCATGGTTACAAACCCTCAGGGAAATAACTGACAAATGCATACCTTCCTCCACTCTCTGCACCCTATTCCTTTGAAATAACTTTGGCCCTGAAAAGGGAGAAAGAAGGAAATAACTCAAAGATTTTAAAAGCAAAGCTTCTGTCTGCAAACCAAATGGGCTGAATTTTTATAGGCTCGTTTGGAAGAGCATAAAAAATCCAGTTGTTGCAAGAGCCTCTTCCGAGAGCCTTGGGCAGAAGCATGAAGGGGCTACCTGAAACCTAAGCTCCTCTGTGCCTTCTCTCCATCCCAGAGCTCAGCCTGCCCTCTGCACCCTCTCCCTTGTCCTGGGGCTGCTGAGTCCAGGAGGAAGTGCTCCTGCTCAGAGACAAAGCATCCACAAGCAGCTCTGTGTCTAAACTTGCTCAGGACACAGTAGAGGCTCAGGAGGACAGGGAGCGCCCACAGTTCTGAGGAAGCTCCACCTATTGAATGTGACAATCACCCCAGCTCCCTCCATGAGCCCTCACTATGTCCCTCCTATTTCCTTATTTGCACCTCACAGTTGCTCTCTGAGGGCGGCATTACTGTTATTCCCCATTTTACAGGTGCAGAAACGAAGGTAGAAAGAAATGAAGGTTGTACAACTTGGAAGTTGAGGATTCAAATACAGTCTGGTACTCATCCTAGCTCCTCTTTACTGGACCAGTGCACCTGCCTCCACTGCCGTGAGTGGCTGCTAACAGTTCATAGCTACACCTTTCCCAAGACCACACTGCCCAGAGAGGCTTGGGAGACCATGGGCCACCCTCCAGGGTACTTGAAGTCAATGACTGACTGGTGGGGAAAAATGAAAGCACAGTTCCCTTGATTCCCCACCACGCCCGGCTGCTCTTTCCTTTTTGATCAGGTCTATGCAGCAGAAATGAGACATCCAGCATCAGCATCCAGACTCAAACCAGCTCTCCCCACTGCCCTGCCCTGCAGTGTACCCTAATGAACCTCATTTACTAGCAAAGACAATGAAATTCCCCATGTGGCACCTGCAGGTCTAATAATGAATGTCCTCCCCAACTGCTGGGAGTGAGGCATCCAAGAACAGGGCTCAATCATTTGGCCAGCATTTGCATAAGAACCATCTCCAGTGGGGGACATTGTGAGACTATGGTCCCAGGGATGTTGTAAGAGGGTAAAAAGAAGCTGCTTTCAAAGGAAATTAATAATCCTTGACAGAGGACTGTGAAAGGCTCATCTCCAAGAGCAAAAGGCCCTTGGCCATAGCTTTGCCCACAACCAATACCACAGCTGCACTGGCTTGGGACAAGCTGTTCCCATGACCTCCTGGGAATAGAGCTGTTCTCCTAGGGAGGCACATGGCCAGATGGCATAAAACGGCAGGAGTCTCCTACCACTATCTGCAGAGGCCTAAAATTCCAATATTAAGCGAGTCATCTCTTTGCAAGAGAAGTTTTGGGAAGGCAATATCTTTGCTTGGCTTAACATGGGTAACACTGGGCTGGGAGTCAGCAGACCTGACTAGTTCAGCCTATATCTGAAAGTAGATTTGAGTGATCTCTCTCTATCTCCCTGGATTTCTCAGAGTGTGGCCCCTAGAGAGTGTGGCACCAGAATACTTTCTGCTACATCTGAAATCAACCCAATACAATATGGCTTATACAAAGGAAAAGGCATGTGGGGTGGGGCTAAGAGGGATCTTCCAGAAAATTGAGTCCAGGAGTAGATTTGGGCATAGCAGGGATGTAGGGGATCAACATTGTATAGGAGTTTTCTTTGGCTCTATCACTTGGCTTTATGCTCCCCCATTGGATTTCTTCCCTGGAAGGCTCTACTTCCCTGATGGAAAAAAATGTGCAGGTTCAGGTCTTACCAACAGAAGGGCATACTCCGTGTCCAGACACTTTAAGCTTAGGCTCACACTGGCCCCATTGGAACTACATAACCATCCTTAAATCAATTGTTGCATCCAGGGAAATTGGCATTTTGGTAGCTGGACTAGGGTCAAGCCAAGGAAAGAGGTTAGCCCCTTCCAGCCACCTGGACAGAGAGTGAGGAAGATGCAATTCCCCAAGGAAAGGCACCAAGAGGAGTAGGTGTGGTACCAAGCAGGGCAGAGATGAGCAAGGCACATGATGGGAGACTGTCTCAGAGCACACAGGAGGAAACAGAAGTGGCCTCCTAGACCAGCTCCACCAACTTCCATTTGGCCATGGGATAGCTTTGTTCCAGCCATGCCCGATCTTGCTGAAATCACCCATCACTCCAATTGCCAAGCCACACACTTCTTATGATAGAATTTATTGATTGAGCATCCTTATCTCAACTGACACATACGGAAAGACACCCTAGTCTCAAATAAAATGGATTTCTCCTAATTCAGCAACCATGTTCCAGACAGTGGGCAGAAGAAACAAGGGTGACTTCTAGGAGAAAGAGCTGCAAAGACATCCAGCGGAGGGGCCAGCACTGGGAGAGGGAAAATGGAGGACAGGAGCACTTAATGGCTAGAGAAGATGTGAGCTGTTTCAGTGAAACTGAACACAGACAGGAAGTGGACAGGTAAGTCGCAACTCTACCTAGAGAGATGAGGTATTTTGTGAAAGGACTGGATACCTAGGTGGGGTGTCTAGACTTGACTATAGGCATATGGAGCTTTTGAAGATTGTGGAATCAGAGAGGAGCTGAATCACAACTGTACTTTAGGAGCATAAATTTGACAGTGATTTGTAGAATGGAGGGGCGGGCGCGTGCGTGTGTATGTGTGTGTGTGTGTATGTGTGTGTGTGTTGTGGAGTGGGGATGAGGAACACTATAAGAAAGAATTGGCTGTTTGAAAAGAGCTGTTTGGAAGCTGTTTCAGTGTCCAGGAACAATAAGGCCTGACTTAAGGCATTTGGGGTGCTAGAGGAGGGAAGGGGAAATGAGCACACTTTAATATGACCTCAGCATTCCAAAAATGTTTCCTTACACATCCCAATCCTCAAAAATGTGCAAAAGTCTTGATAGTTAAGCAGAATAAGGGACCAAAATTACATTTTACAGAAGTAAAAAAATGGAGACTTAGGGGGCAAGAGGAACGTACATCAGCAAGGGACAGAATTGGGACAAAATCAGGGCCACTAACCTCTCATCCACCCCTTAGCCTCTGTGAAGGGGGCATCTGAAGCCCAGTGGATTGTTGTTATTCCCACAGCAAGCTAGTGTGGGATGCCCACTCAACACTCCTGATGAGCAACCAGATAAAGCAATCTGTGCTGCTAATACTAATATGAAGTATTGATTATCTCACTGCAGGAGTCTTGAGACGGTCATCTCTGGCTGCTGACGCTGGTGGTGGCAGCTACTAAATTGTGTTTATGGGAAGCTTTTTACCTGAAGGGGTCATAAGTCACTCTTGATCAATAAGTGATCAATCCACCTGCTTTGCACATTGCAAATCCTCCAGATCTGTCCACAGAAAGGAAAGAAAGAGGAAGACAATCTGTTTATTGGAAAAAGATGACAGAATAACAGACAGGCTATTGCAACCACTTAGGCTGGTAATTACGTAAGCTTTGTGGGTTTTTTGTTTTGCTTTTTTAAATTTAAGTGAAGTATTTCAGCATTAAGTCTGTTAAAGTAAAGAAGAAAGAAAGAAAATAAAAAAGAATGGTCTTGGTTTGAAAGGACAAAGTTAGAAGGTTCTGGTATTTGCTGAGCACCTACTCTGTGCCCTGCACATCACAGGAGTCTTGCAAAGAAGGTTTATCATTCCCAAGTCCCAGGGGAAACCTGAGACTCAGAGAGATAAAGTAACTAGCTCAAGGTTAGTGGTCAAGCTGAAAATCAAAAACATTGTCTCCCAACGGGGAAGTATGTTGAGTCCAAGGACAGCTGGACCTTAAGAAGTTGGGTCCCAGCGGGCATAGTGGCACATGCCTGTAATCCCAGTCCTTGGGAGACTGAGACAGGAGGATCATAGGTTCAAAGCCATCCTCTGCAACTTAGTGAGGCTCTTAGCAACTTAGCAAGACCCTGTTTCCAAATAAAAAATAAAATAAAATTGGCCTGTAGGTGTAACTTGGAGGTAGAATGCCCCTGGGTTCAATCCACAGCACCACATATACACAAAAAAGAATTTGGGTCCCATTCTGGGGCAGGGATAAGCCTGGGTTGTGGTAGGAAATCCTGTGAAACAAGGGAGACTCTTGGGAGGTTGGCCTGGGACTCTGCTACCAGAACTCATCTCCCCACTGTTTGCTGATGGAGTTGTGCTCAAACCCCAGGATGAATTAGATAACCATACAGAACCACCAGCTGCCTTCAGGCCACTGCCCAGCTTTCTGGCCCCAGTGGCCCCCAGGGTCCAGAGGATGATATCACTGAATACTCCACACTGCTTTAAAACTCTCTGGGAACTTCCCTGCACAGATACACCTGAGCCAGCTCTGCCAGCTCCCTCCCCAGCAGGCCCTGCCTGGCCTCTAAACTAGAACTCTCTCTCTCAATGACCAGTTTCTCCAGATCCAAGCAACTTTCAGAGTGACCCACTTCATAGTGTCTCCTGAACACTTCACTCCAGGATGTCTCCTTCCTCGGAGCTCTAGTCCCTGTTCCATGGGGCCTCGCCTGGTAGGGTGGGTGGAGAAGGCTGGGTCTCCGCCAGCTGGATCTAGGGTAGTCCGCACCCTTGGTCCCCACGGTTCATGTGTGCAGGCACAGCTGAACTCCAGCAGACATCAGCCCTGCCTCACTCTGGGCTTCAACCCATATCTAAAGGCACTTCTCCCTCTGCAACGACCATTGACCCTTCACCGGGCCAGTCGGGATGCCTGTCTACACTGTCCCATAAGTGGCTCCATCCCCAACCTCACTCCAGTCACCAGGAGCAGAAGATGAGTCCTCAGAGACAGGATGATGAGATGAAGGATGGAACCGAGGATCCTTTTAAAACCAGGAGTTTCACTGGCCCTGTCAAAGCCTTCGATTTCACAAAGTTGGTACCTCAGCTTGGAAGAACAGCGTTCTAACATGCATGGGAGGCAGCTGAGATGACTGTGTGCCAGAACTCAGGGACCTCTACACTGTGAGAATTAGAGGAAGGAAAACAGCTTTCATTAACAACTTGCTTTTTACTGACTTGGTTAAAACTATTTTCCGCCTACCGGTTCATAGCCAATTCATTTTCCCAGCTGAGGGGACTACTCTGATTCTGGAGACAGGGTCTGGAACTAAACTTCCTAGGAAATGTTTCTCTTTGGGTCTCTCTGTCTAATAAGCAACTGCACATATCATTGATCAAGAAATTCCACAGCATTGGCTCGATTAGCAAACAGTTAAAGGTGACATATTGTATTTAAATAGTCTCCCTGGGAGTGACAGATGTCTGCAGTAAACATAGGGAAATTACTCCCAGAGAGCAGCAAGGCTCCCATCCACTGGTGGTCAGAGCAAACACTACTGGCCCCATTCTCTTCACCAGGAGGTACCACCTGCTCCAGTTTCCTGAGGGAGCTCTTTACCTCCCAAGAGAGGCTTGGAGACTAGGAAACCATGGTTTGCCTGCATACCATGCAGGAGGACCCTTTCTCTATAAAAGGCAATGGCTGAAATGTGGCCACAGATGTCAGTCCAATGGCCTGTGTCTCTGGGCCATGCCTGTCCTCCTGTGACAGCAGTGGAGACAGCTGTGAGGTGACACCATCAACACTTTTCTTGTTAATTAACTAAATATACACTGTCAATAGTCTCAGTGTGAATAGGTTTTAGGATGAAAAGTGCTAATTTTCTTACACTTATATGTCCAAACTACTTTTCCTAACAGCTCTTACTCTCTTTTTCTTATCCTTGAAGTCTAGTAAATGTGTGGTTCAGCTGAAAGGCTCAGAATGACAGGGACACAGAACAACTAATTTAGATAAACGACAGAGCTCCTGGAGATTTACCTCTCTACGCCTTTCCAGAGCCTAAGGAACTCAGAAGAGGTTGGAGGAAGGGGCTCAGAGCTGTTTCTTTTGTAGGGATAAATTAAATGTATTTTTCTGCTACACATTCCCCAGAGCATATTTAATGTTTAGGTGGTCTGAATGTTCTTGTCCCTGCAAAATTCATATATTGAAACTTAATTTTATTCCCAATGTATTAAGAAGTGGAGTGTTTGTAAATTGGATTAGTGCCTTTATAAAAGAGGTCCTGTCTGCCTGGTGACAGTGCCATCTATGAGAAACGGGCCCTCTCCAGACATGGAATCTTCTGGAATCTTGATCTTTAACTTCTCAGCTTCCAGAACTATGAGAAATAAATTTCTATTTTTTTAATAAATTACACAGCCTAAGGTATTTTCTTATAGAAGCCCAATGGACTAGGGCAGATGTTTAGAGGATCTGACCTACAGGAAGCATGTAAGTGACCCAATATTTTCCACAAAAAGGACTTGATGGTCCTCTGTTTGTTCCCCCCCTCCTCCGTTCTATGTCCTGCCCCACAAGGCTAGCTTTGTAGGACTCCATTGCCAGGATCTCCTTAGTAGTTAGCCTTGACTACCCAACAAGTCCCAAGAGTGGCCAAGGACAGGAAGACTATAGTCAACAAAGCCAACTGTTTAGACTGAGATGGCACGTGTCCTAACTCCCACTGTTCAGATGGAGAGACCAGGTACTGAAAAGGGAAAGGAGTTCCAAAAAAAGTCAGGGGGAAGATTCTAGATTAGGACTGAGATTGCTACACATCAGAAGGAAGAACATCCCTACCTCTCTATCATCCCTTTCAGTGTCTCCTCCCCAACAAGGAGTTACCTCCTAGACAGTCCTCAGCAGTTTTAAAATTTTTCTGTTTTGATTTATCTTCCACTCAAACTGTGATTTCCTTCATATCTAGATCAAGGGAGACCCAAGCCCAATTCCTCTTGGACAGCAGATGTTGAAAAGTGTTGACTATAGGAGGTCAGACACTCACCTAGAGTTAGAAATTATATACTTAGGAGGTTCTTGCCCAGCTCTGAATAAACAGAAATTATCAGAAGGAACAGAGGGGATGACTTTTCATGAGAAAAATTAAGAGTATTTATCTGCTACATGTTCCCCAGAGCCTGTTTAATGTTTAAATGCTTCGAGAATCTATCTGAATTTAACACAACTTTCTTCTTAGCGCTGCTGCTAAATGTAAAAGCATAAACGAGAAACCTGAACCTACTGTATAAAAGGCCCTCTTAAAATCCATACCTTGTAGCATCTCTCTAAACACCAAACTCAGCTCAGACTCAGTGAGTGGCTCGAAACCGGTAACTAGTAGAGAGGCTGTGGGGAATGGGGACAAAAGCTGTAAATCTAGCAGCAGGTTATATAGCGGAAGCCTGGCAGCACTGGACCAGGGTGCTAAGTGTCTGTATTTATGTGGGGAAGCACACTCCCCGGGTGTGGCTGTCAGGTCAGGTGAAGGCTGACAAATAGGAGTTCATATTTCATGCATTTGTAGAAAACAAGGAGTATGGAGGCTGGGCCTAATTCAGTAACCTGCAGGAAGGACCCAGTCATTAAGCATTGTGCAAACTTGATACCCAGACCCTGGAAGGCAAATGTAAGAGGCTCAGTGTGTTCCCAAAGTTGGGCTAAAAGACACCAGCTCTTTCCTGGAAGGCTGAGTGGGACCACAGGAATCACCCTGTTCAGCTGATGAGAAAGAATTCTTGCTCCGAGGATCTGGACAAACACATCACAAAAGCCCAACTGTAAGTTCTCTGAACCAGATTATAACCTTTGGTTTATCCACCCATGAGTGCACGATAACAACCTGCTCTGCGGGGCCATAAGCTCCATCTACACCCTGACACCCAAACCCCGTGGTTCCATTATACAAGCGTTTCAGCTTTGACTTCATAGTGGGAGCACCAAGCTACCAATACTGAAGGATGGTGCATGTTTGTAGAGAGCTCATAGTGAAGGATTTCGGCATGATTTTTCCAATGCCTCAGCAACCAGATTCATAACTTAAATAAAATAGTTGTAACGGCAATAAGAGGAGCTCCTTTATTGTGCACTTACTATGAACTAAATACTGTTCGATCCCTGTGGCATAGGGACTGATGGGACCCCGAGAGGAAGCGGTTATCCTTCCCACATAAACAAAACTGTAACACAAGGCAGAGTGTTGTCTAGAGCTCTCACCGGAGATCAGTTGTGTGTCCTTGACTCCCCACATGGAAGTTCCTAGAGGTCCCCATCATAATTGGAAGAGTGTGGTGCCCACTACCAGCAAACCAGCCCCTCACCCTTCAGTTCAGATCAACATAAGTTATATAAACTCTATTCCCAACAGTGTTCCAGGAGAGAAAGCTATTGCCAGCATGAGTCTCATTCCCCAAAGAAAAGCTACAGTCAACTTAAGGGGGCTATTTATAGACAACGCACAAACCAGGACATTCTACACTTGGCCTGAATTTGCTTCAACACATGAAGAAAGTGACCCTTATTCCAGTCATTGTAGACCTAATTCTTTCTGCTGAATTTCAAAGATTTGGTTATAGAACCTACAGGGGGAAAGTGCTTGGTGAGGGCGGTAGGGTTGGGGGTCAACAGGCAGCTCTGTTGTTTGAACTTGTTCCCAAGACCATATTGCAGCAGTTTGATTCTGCCTCCTTGAAATTGTGTCTGCACACACATGAGACCAAGTGGAGAGTTGAATGAAATATCTCACCTGCAATCATCCGTAGCCAGCACACAGCCCTTTGAGAGAAATGTCCAAATAATAAAATCCAAAGGTTAGCAATGAGAATATTTTCTGCTTAGGACAAAATTCAATTCCTTTCCCTCCCCCTCCTTTCCCAGTTTCAAATAATTAGATTCTGCCGCGTGATCTTTTTGGATTCCAAGGACTGGACGTGGCATCGCAGACTCCAAGTCATGAGCATTTTACTTCCATGTGAGTCACAATTTTATTGCCTAGGCTGATTGTATTGAAAATTAAGCAGTCATTTGGAGAGCCTTCTAGAAAGTAGTCACTACTGTATCTTAATGCTGAAAGAAGCTAAAAGATAGGAAATAGTAAAAATGTCTCTATGTGATGTCATCAGCACCCTCAATATGCAATCACTTACCCCACATGCATACACATACACGACTGTCGATGCACAGTTCTTTTTTTATGGTAAAGATGATTTCCCCAAAGTATTTTTAAGCTGGAGAGATTTCCTACAAGCTGGTGAAAAATCGCTCACTGCAGGAGATCCAATTTTATTGGCAGAAATCCAGCAACCTGATGTATTGGTAACTAGCTTGGTAATGAATCTCTTCCATGTAAATTGGCTCATTATTATCAATTTTTGTCAGCTCTCGAGTGAGTCTTGATCTGCTTCCCCGCTTTGGATCAGGTGCCAGCGTGAGGAGAATGGGAGCACCCAGACCCACCTTTCACACCAGATGCCTAAGATCTCACATGGTAGGAAGGAGAGATAGTGGGGATGACAGCCTCCATGTCATTAGAGCTTTGAATTTAACATTCAGAACAGAGAGATGTTAAGGAGACTTGTAATGAGGTGTTATAAAAACAGAGTTTGATTGAAAGAGCTGGCACGTAATGCAAATGAACACTTTGTCCCATGATTCACTGCTATCAGGAGAACTAAATTTGTACAGCCCAGAGGAGAGATGACTAATGGGAGGCATAATAATTGTCAATTTATACCTGCAAAGAATTAATCAAGAGACCCAGAGGAGAGAGTGCTCTGTGGCCACTACAGGTGTATGTGCTGGGGATAGTCAGTGTGAAGGGGAGGGAGAGAGATTAAACTAAATAGCAGGAATGGCTACAATAACACTGCAGAGGCAGGGTGCTGAGGGATTATCACCAGGGAAGCTGGCACAAAGGCAACTTGGGGAATGGATCTCTTTGCAAAGCCAGTGGATTTGATGATATACCTGGAAGACTTAAGGATAAGATTTCCTCACCCTGGAGCTTCTTCTCAGACAGCTCTGGGAAGCCTCCTTTGCTTTGTTCAGACAAAACTCCCTCTACTAATGCAATTCAACTATCTAGAGCACTGACTGAAGAACCCTGTATCTTGCACACTGTGGCAGACAGAGAGACTCTTCTTTCTTATGGTCAGTAAATATTTACTGAGCACCTACGTGCCAGATGGTGAAGTGGAAAGAATCTCTACTGTCATGAGCTTGCTTTCTACCTTAGAGGAGAGAAGAATGACATGGGTTTTGGAGACATGTTGCTGGCAGGGCTGGGCTTCATATTTACACATGCCCATTTCAGAACTGGTTTCTTTTCAAGAACGCATTTCTTATTTACGGTGCTGTTTTCTAGAGTCTCTTCTGAGTGATACAAACCCCACAGGTGGTTAAATAGTGATTCAATTTTATTTAATGAATCACTATTCATTTAAAATAATGATTCAATTTTATTTGTACTGGAAGTTTGTGCCCCTGCCAAATTCCTATGTTGACATCCTAACTCCTATGTGATGGTGTTAGGAGATTGGGTCTTTGGGAGGTGATGAGGTCATGAAGGATTAGTGTCCTTAGAGGAAGAAACAACGGAGTGGTTGCTGCTTCTCTCTGCCCTATCCCTTTTGAGGACTCAAAAAGAAGGAAGCAATCTGCAAACCAGGAAGTGAACCCGCAGCATGTACCTTGGTCTTGAACTTCCAGGTCTCCAGAACCATGAGAAACATATGTTTATTAATCAAACATCTGGTCTAAAGTATCATCTTATAGCAGCCCAAACTGACTAAGACAAAATTCAGAAAATTGGGAAAATGATGTATTGAGCAAAACTAAGTGGGTTTCTTCACTACCTGGCTTCTCATAGTCTTTGGTGTGCTCAGAATTAGCTATATAATTTGTGGAATTTGATGCCAAATGAAAGCACAGGCTCCTTGTTCAAAAATTATTAAGAATTACAAGACAACAGGAGCAGAGCCCGATAGCAAATATTAAAAGTTGCTGCCCCCAGGCAGGTCAGAGGTGTGTCCCCAGGTGGGTGGGTAATAGTTTGAACAGGGTGCAGGCCACCATACCCCTGCTGGGCTCCTCCAAAGTTCTTTCGTGGTATCACATGCTAGTTGTAGGATTAGAGTTGTCCTTGTCTGAAGGGGTGGCTGAGATCTAGGAGATCAGAATAAACAATCCAACAAATGACAAAGCCCTTGTGAGAGTGGAGCCCTGTGAGACTGCTTAAGTTTCACAGCTGTGTAGCCAGCTCTGTACAACATGCTAACGTCATTGTGCCATCTCCAAGGGTGGGAAGGAGGGGCAGGACAAAGGTCACAATATGTTCCTAACATATTCAACCATGGAATAATTGCAGTTTACACGCTTGGGGAAATCCTGCTTTAAGCCTAATTCCCATCTTCCTCTTATCGCCAAGTTATAATACCTCAAACATATGTGGATAATGTGTAGTTTACAAGGAACCTGTGGGACAATTGTACTTTCTAAGAGAAGACCCACTTTTATCTGCTCCATCTCTTTTATCTGTTAGGTCAGTTTGAGGTTTTGTATTTAGAGATTTTTCTTGGTTGTGTTTTTGTAAATTGAGGTCCACTAATAATTCTGCTTATTGCTCATTTTGTTCCATCCTTTTAAATAAAGCCCAATATCCCTGAGCTACAAAAACAAATTTGAGGCAATAATGGCAGGTAATTTACAGTGATAGATAAATATAATGAAAAATAGTACACTTCAGCCGGGATGGTGGGTAATATTTGTACTTAGAATGCTAGCATTATTAAAGAGCTGTTGAGCCTCTCTGCTTTATTCTGCCTCCCCATGTGAACCCCATTACATACCAACGGCACTCGCTTCCCTAATTTCTCCTCTCTTGGGTTATTTATGAATGGGGAGGGAGTCTGTGGAGGAGGTAGGAAACCCAACCCTCAGCTTTGTGAGTCACTTTAAAGTGCAGAAAGCATGGCGCGCCCCATTAACTCCCACTTTCCCCCCAGGGCCCTGCTTAGCTGGAGGGCCCTTGGGTCCATGCTATCTGCTGTTATGACTCAGATCTGCCATGTTAATGCCCCTGTGACTTCTGGCCTCCCATTCCTGCAGTCCTCTGGGCCTCAGAGTTGATTTTTACATCAAGCTTCTCCACCCCTCTGCCTTCCCCACCCCCACATACCCTTCTCCTGTAGGAAGTCTACTGTCCAGCTCTGAGTAGTAAGGTGCTACTCTGGGTTAGGCAGCTCTTTACCTCCGGAGCTCACCTCTGTCTTTATACCTTGACATGCACTGTGCACTTGCTGATTGCATGTGCTGTGCATTTACTAAGGGTCACCTGCTCGCAAGAATTCTTTGGACAATTTTCACATGAGGTTCATAGCGCCTGCTCTTGAGAAACTCGATTCTAGTCAGGGAAGAGGAAGCTAGTACCTACAGAGACCAAAATGCAGATCTGCTCATACCACACACCTGCTTAACCCTTTCAATGACTCCTCATCTCTTATTTAAATCTATAGCTCCTAGGCTTTTTAGAATCTGATCTGTTCTGCAGCCTTGTCTGTCACTGATTTCTCTTTAGTCCTAATTGTACACATTTCACCCCACACAGCTGACACTCAACGGAGGCTTTTGCCTAAGCTCTTCCACCTAACCACCTGGAGGACACCCTTTCATCCTTCAAGACACACATCAAGCATCAACTCCTCTAGGAAGCTTTTCACAGTCCCCACCTCCCAGCCAGGGAAACCTGACCAGTTCCTCCCACCTTTGATCCTCTGAGGGGTCCAGCACAGACCCAGACAGTTTCATCCTGGCAGAAGTCTATCCCTCCCATGGAACCATGAGCAGCCTGAAGTCAGGGTCTGTTTGTGTTTCTTTCCCCACGACAGAGCCTCGCACACAGTGGATACTCAATGCATAACTATTCAGCAATGCTCTAAATTAATAGCACCTTAAAAGCTCCAAGTCCGGGTCCCAAGGAAAACGAGTGATTTCCCTAAGCTGGACTCCAATATAGGTAGTAATGACTATGATCCTCCTTCTCCTCACTCTATATCCTCCCAGCTGTATTCCTTCCTCTCTCCCCCTGGCTTAGCTTTCATGATGGTAATCTCAGAGCCAATGTCATGTTGAGAAGGCAGAGAGGAGAAAAAGGAAATTGCAATCTTAAGGGTGACAGCCCTAAAATGTTGAGTCTGAAAACTGCCTGGGGAATTCAACTTCACAGACCTGGAAAAGTAGATACAAATACATATGCAAATTCAATGCAAATGCACTGGTAAATGTCTTCACTCACTGCTGGTACCTGGTAAAATTAGCAGTGCTTGGATGGCAGAAACTGCCCTCCTCAATTCAGCTGCCTCAGTGGTGCCCACCTCACAGCTGAGCTCCATACATCAGAAACCAAAATAGAAGAGCTCCCAGAGGAGGAGTCCTCAGGGAAGCCCTTCTGGAGGGACCACCCAAAGTGAAATCTCTGGAGATGAGTCCTTGAGAAGCAAGCTTCCTGAAGGAAGGAGATGGGACCAGTGTGAGCTCTATAAAGGGAGTAGAGGGTCTTGGAGAACAGACAGATGGAACCCTTTTCATCCTGAGGACTCACCATTCACTGCAGGGAGCAGATGCTGCAGGGTGCATCTCAGAGGACAGAGAACAAGATGGTGGTGCAAAAATTTAAAAAGATGAGAAGGCCATACTGGCTGTAGGAGGCAGAGGGGGGAAATGGAAGGCAAAAAAAATGTTGAGTTTACTTAGGGCTCATTCTGAGAAATCAGGGATCTCTAAGGAGCCTAGATACCACTGAGGATGGGAGAGTTTAACTTTAGCCTCAGCCCCAAGCACAGGGATAGATGAAATTACCCCAGGTTGTCCTTTCTGTCCTGGAGACTGTGTATCCAGTTGTCCCAGAGCCGAACATTCTGGACTTTTCATTAACTTGAACCAATAAAACCTCCTTGCTTGCGCCATCTCAAGCTTGGTCCTATCAAATGCAGACAAAGCATTTTGAAAAAACTCCCTCTCCAGGCATTTGCTCCTGCTATTTTTTTCCCCTACTCCAAATTAAACTTTCTATGGTACATAAGTCCTGTTACTTCCACAGTACATTTTCTAGCCTTTCTATTCTCTGACCTGCTGGGTCTTCCCCTCTCTCTATTGAGTCAGTACAATGTCTGTCATGGCATGTATGTGAAGATGGCTTAAATTTGTGCCTCCTAAACCCCACCCTACTCCCTTATACTACCCCCCAAGGTAGCATAGAAAGGTCAAGGAATATGGACTCAGGTTTTAGGAGATAATACTCCCTCCATACCCAACTCACATCTACAAATGTCCTTGCAAAAAGAGACATTGGCAGCTGGGCACGTTACATAAGTGCATCCAATGTCACCTCTCTGCCAATGGACCAAGAGGGCATATCTGAAGACCTGTAGAGAAAGATTCCCTTCAAAGACCCAAAAAATAATTCATCTCTCATCCATAACAAGCCCTCTTTCCCCTGGGGCTTTGCCAGCTACTGGCATTGTCATAAACTCTCTAGGCAACTAGAGAAATATTGGGGGGGGGGGGAGAATTAGAGAATGTGCATACCTGAAGGTCTACCCACAATACATTTAGATTTACCAATTCAGAGCAAATTATGTATGTTTCTATTACAAAGAATAGAAGCATATTTCCTTGCCACAGAATACAAATGAGATCCTTTGTGAGTATATTCAATTTAAAGAAAAAATTGGATAAATAATAGCGCAGGTGGTGGACTGATTATGATGGAGAGAGGAGCCTAGACCCTGAGATCTCAATACCTTGCTGAGTGGCCTGGGGTAACTTAACCTCTCTGAGGCTCGGTTTCTTTATCAGAAAAGCGAGAATAATGTACCTGAGCCAACCACTTCTAAAGTAACAGAACAACCTCAGCTCCGAGTAGCTACAGGGGTAGTGAAGATGATCTCTGAGCCTTGACCCTAAGCAAGAAAAATCAAGGCTTAGCCATTGTAGTGGAACTCTTATTAATAAGGCTTGGTGGCCTATTTTGGAGTCTATCACAAATAGCTGCAATTAATTGACCTCATGGAGTTTTTTTAACCCAAATCTTTAATCGATACTTCTGCTTATGCCAGAGGACAAAAAATTTAAATACCTACGGGACTAGGTAGTACCATAAGTGAATGAAGATGGGAAAGTATAAAGCAACAAGGAGTGAGGACTGCTGAAAATGGCGGGCGCATGTCTGAGGGGGAAGTGGCCACTGAGCCCTAGAAGAAGGGCACCATTTGGGACTACAATTCTATTTTGACAGAAATTTCAATATTTTTAGTAGAAACCAGAAGCTTGTCTTTATGTGAAATTTCCTATGGGTTGTTTTTTGGTTTTATTATTATTATTGTTATTATTATTATTGACAACTACTATTTAAAAGAAACACTTTGTAAAAGCCAAAATACCATATCTGCAAACTGGATTTCACCTACAGCTCACCAAACTTTGTCTAGTAATGTTGAATTTTTCCTACATTGATTCCTTTTTAAAAGTTTATAGGTCCTGCTGCTTTTAAGCCAAAATTAAAAGTGAATAACCCAATAAGTTCCCAATTTGAGCAGGGACTTCTCCTGTCACACTGCACCTGCACACTATTAACCACATGGGGAGGCAGTGGCTTTCCCTAATTTCCAGGTCAGTAACCATGGCTGGCTGTATTGTTTCTGAACTCTATTCCCAGCCACCTCTGTGGAATCATCCAACTCTCTCAGCAAAGATCTTTGGAGATGAAGAGTAACACTGGAATACAATTTACATGTTGTCTCAAGGTAAAATTAGACATTTCTGTCAATTCTTGCTACCTGAATTTTAAAAGCTCTGCAAATTAAATGCAACATACACCCTTGCTGCCTGCCTTGTTCTGTGACAAGGAAGCCAAAACTGCTGGGTCTCAATATACCAAGCCCCCAACATGCACACAATCAATGCATTCTGCCTGCACTCTGTGACCACCATCAAACATTCCTTCAGGTAGATGGGGCTCCTCTTTCCTGGACCCATTATTGAATTCTAACCACTAACACTACTCCTGCAACATCTCTGGAGAGGAGGAAAGCCCCATTTGGGTGAATGTTCACATTCAGGGAAATATTTATCAACCAGGGGATAATAAGAGGTTTACACATTAGATTTCTGGATAACATTTTTACTCCTCTTAAATGTCAGCAGCAGCAACAACAAAAAAATCATCTTTAAGAAGGAAAAAAAAAACCAGACCAAACCCTTAATACAAATTCAAATGCCTAGAAACAGAACAATTTGAGCAAAGACTGTTAGCAAAGTTCATGTCACTAGTTGGCAAGTTTCTTGAAGTCAGCATCACCTGTCTGCCTTGATGGCACCTATGTTCACAGCACCCAGCACAGTCAACATCGGTAACATCACCTCAGTCAACATAAGAGAAAAGAATGCTTCATTGGAGTGACAGGAGGGATTCTGAGAGCACCATGTCTAGCCTACCTGCCTCTCTATAGATTAGAGATCATTTAAATGTCTTGGTGAATTGTTGTGGTCTATGCAGAAGATAGTAGTCACTAAGGTTGCTTGCTTTTCTGGGGATGTGAAAGGATTGCACTGACCTGCCCCATTGTAATGGTTTGGATTTAGAATGCCCCCATAGCCCTCACAGAAACAGGGCAGCCATGTTGAATGTGGACCTTGGTTAAGGAGGGGTCCTGGGGGGAGGCCTTGGGGACTATATATGGTCTCTCCTCCTGTTGTTCTTTCTTTGGCTTCTGGTCTCAATGATGTGAAAGAAGAGCAATTTGCTTTCTCCCTCTCTCTATGCTTCCTGCCACCATGTCCTGAGCTCCACAGATCTGGGCTGACATGGACTGAAACTCTGAAATCTCTAGAACTGTGAGCAAATAAATCTTCCATCTTCTAAGTTGTGTGTGGTCATGTTTTTTTGATCACAGCAGTGAGAATGCTAACTAAAACAGAAATTAGTATCAGAGGAGATGGGTCACGGTTATAACTAAGTCTGACCATGTGTTTTGTTTCGTTAGAACTGGATTGTGAAAGGAAGTTGGAAGGGCCAGAATGCTGATAGAAAGGCAGATGATAGAAACTGTGCTCAGGAGATTTCATAGGACAAAGAGGACTCCATAGAAAAATGGAGTAGAGGCCACACATGTTAATTATGACAAAGAATTTATCAGCATTTTGCCCATGTCCTAAAATTTTGTGTGATGCTGTGAGACCCTGTTTCAATATAAAGAATTAAAAATAGGGCTGGGAATGTAGCTTGGAGGTAGAATTCCCCTAGGTTCAATCCCCAGTACTGCAAAAAAAAAAAAAAAAAAAAAAAAAAAGATGATGGCCTGGTTAAGCTGGTGGAGGAAAGTGTCAAGACTGCACTATGGATATTGATGTCTGAATACAGTGATTTGTACATCAAATTTCTTGAGCAGAAAGCAAAGCAGAGACTTTATAGATTTGCAGTTTGGCCAGAAAGGCATGTGTAAAGCTGGGCCCCAAAGAGATGGTATTGCAGAAGAAAATAAGATGGCAGAAGGAAGGTCAAATGCTTTTCTTAGAATCAAAGAAAGATATGCAGTCAGGGCAGTTGACGATTTGCATAAAAAAGATAGTACTGTGGCCAGGGCAGTATGTAACCATAGAAATATGGGTGGCCATTTTGAAGAAAGGCACTCAGATTCCTTCTCTGTAGCTGTGATGAAGGCAGTCCCAGCAGTGGCCATAATGGAGCATGCCCAGTGGTGGCCATGATGGAGGAAAGGCTAGCAGCTGTGACTGAAAGGGCCCAGCAGCAGTGACTAAAGAGGACATGACTACCTTTCCTGCTGGCAGTCAGTTTTGGCACTCATGTAATGGTGGTTTTGCTGGAGAAAAGGGACCATGGAATCTTCCCCCCAGATTTCAAAGGAAGGCCTGGGAAGCCAGGCAACATGTGTCAGGGTTGGATTCTTTGCATGCAGGCCCAAATGGGGGCAATTGTGAAAGTGTGAGAGGGAAGCCAAGGTTACAAGGAAAACCCTTGAGATTTAAAAGCACCAGAAATGTGGAACAACCATGAAATAACCAAGAGGAAAAATTGTAAGTTGGGAGCCATGGAGACAGGATAGAAGAGCCAGTATGTCACCCAATGTACTCAACGAAGCTGTAGGGGCAGAGCTACCAAGGCCCCTTGTAGATCACATCTCACCATCATGTGCCCCGGATACCAGAAATGGGGCTGCAGGATTAAACATTTGCCCTGCTGAATTTCAATTCTGTATTGGTCCTATTCCTTCTTTCTGTGGCCCTGTTACTCCCTTTGGGATGCAAATGTTTATCTGCAACATTGTATATTGGATGCATGCAACTTGCTTTTTATTTTTATTTTATTTATTTATTGTGTGTTTGTTTTGTTTTTGTTTTTGGTACTGGGGATTGAAACCAGGAGCATTCTACCTCTGAATTACACCCCAAGCCCTTCATTTTATATTATTTTATTTTATTTTTGTTTTGACACAGAGTCTTGCTAGGTTCCTGAGAGTCTTGCTACTCTCAGCAACTCAGGTTGAGGCTGTTCTCTCAGGTTTAGGCTGTCCTTAAACCTGTGATCCTCCTGTCAGCCTCCCAAGTGCTGGGATTACAGGCATGCACCACCATCCCTGTGTTGCTTTTATTTTTATTTTCTTTTACAGAGGCTCACAGCCAAGAGTTTACCTTGAGTCTCAGAGGAGACTTTGAACTTTTGAGTGGTACTGAAACTGTTAAAACTATGAGAACTCTTGGGGTTGGACTAAATGAGTTTTGCATTGTGAGGCGGCCACAAGGTCTAGGGGGCGAGGGTCAGAGTGTAATAGTTTGGAATGTCCCCCTAGCACTCACAGAGACAGGGAAGCCATGCTCTGGCTAGGGCACTCAGAGCCATAGCAACATAGAAGGAGCAGGCACTATTGTGGGGGTAAGTTTGGGTAAGATACCAAGAAAAGCTTCTTGGAGGAAATGACTCCCTATCTGAGTCTTGAAGGGTGAATACAAACTCCCTTAGAGGACATGGAAAAAAGGCATGCCCCAGAAAACAAATAATTTTAAAATGCATGAAAGTACAGGAGTACTATAGGAATAGTAATTTTCTCACATGCCTGGGATCCATGTTGGGGGCAAGAGTGTCAGGGGAGAGAACTAAAGTAATTTATGAGCTGGTATCAAGTTGCTCACTTCTTTTATTCTGACAATCCAGTGTTTTTTAAAGTTACTATGTTAGTCAGCTTTTCATCTCTGTGACTAAAATACCTGACAAGCACAGCTTAGAGGAGGAAAAATTTATTTTGGTTCACAGTCCATGACTCCAAAGCAAAAGCATCATGGTAGCAGGGCATGGCAGAATAAAGCTGCTCAGCCCATGGCAGCCAGAAAGCAGAGGGAGGAAGGGACCAGGGATAGATATAGTCCCCCAAGGATACTCCCCCAGTGACCAACTTCCTCCAGCCACACCCCAGTTGCCTATAGTTACCACCCAATAAATATATTCAAATTATGAATCTATCAAATGGATTAATCCATTGTTGAGGTTAGAACCCTCATTATTCACTTTTTCACCTCAAAACATTGCTGCATTGCCTATATGTGAGATTTTGGTGGGGACATTCCAGATCCAAATCATAACAGCTACCATCTATTTTCACTCACCACCAGAATATAATCTTGGAATAAAGGAAAATCCTTTGTTCAGTTTTACCTATAAAACACTACTTGTTCTTATTTTCTTCATTTGGAAATCACTAATCCCATTTGATCCTTTTGTTGTACCCACAAAAAAGCCATATCATTAAATAATTAGTTCAATTCTGATAAGTGTTTACTGCTAGTCACTTAGCTGCTCCCCACAGACCACTGGAAAGCTATAGATCCTGTCAAGCATTTGAGCAGACCATAGTTGGTCCAAATGACATGGGAAAAAGCATTAAAGTTCCCAGATTATTTTTTACATGAGTCATTTGATAATATTTTCTGCTTCTAATGACTATTATGACAAGCAGCAAATTGGTAATTGCAGCCATCTAAGAATAGATATATTTGTAGGATTAATGACCAAAAAATATTAAATTTAAATAATACTACCAGTTGGCAGCCTTTTGTGCATTTACTTCTGGTTATATTTGCCTCTAGGGAGGAAAAAAGAGGCAAAAGAGTGTTGCTGAGGTGGAGAGAATTTGAATAAACTAGCTCCTCCTTCTCTTACTCCTCCTCCTCCTCTTTTTTCTTCTCTCTCATTCTCCCTTTCTCTTCCTCCCTTCCACTATTGGTTTAGATGTGGCATATATTCTGTCTTTACATAGATAATAAAAGAAGGGTACAGGGACAAAGATTGAGTCAAGCTACTTCCATGGGGCAATATCTTACATGGCAGGTAGATGCTAAAGTCATCACAGAAGATGAAAATTGATGTCAAAATGACCTTTAAAAACCTCCATCATATATGGAATAGACTCTGCTTTTTCAGTGAAGCACAAGAATGGTGGTTTGTATTCATAAGTCATTTTATTAAAAAACACAAAGATTCAAATGCAAGAGTCACCCTTGGCTCAGCCAGGGGCTCACACAGTGAGAGGGCTGCTCTGAGTTAGAATAAAGGAGGGAATGGAAAGGTTCAATTTCATCTCCTGCTCATTGTGAGGTCTTCCCATGCTGAGTGTATTCACAGGGGGAATTGTTCACTCCCTTTACACTGCTTTCCTTAGCACTTACTCCCTTCCCTTTCTCCTCCCACCCATCCCCAAGTATGAGTTAAGTACACATAAGAAGCAGTACTATTCATCTATTTAATGTCAAAAATGGGGGGATTATCTTTTCTCTCCTGACAGTATCTTCTAAAACTTGTGTTGCTTTGATGGGAGAGGCAAAATAATCTGATATAGGACCAGAGACCCACCATCCTGTCCTAATTGTGATGCAATACAGAGTTTCTAAAAGTTAAGGCTGGGGGGGGGTTTCTGTCTACACTAGAAGTCACACTAAGAAAAAAAAACCCTAAACATTCATTCTTCCTTTCCATACGTGCTACATAGACTATTACTTGCAGAATGACCCGCAAGATTGTATCCTTACCCCCGCCAAAAAGCCCTTCCTTCCCTCTTTTAGCTTAACCTAGGCTTTCTGCACAGATTTCTGGGTCATTTGTATCCAAACTTGCATTGGTCAACTTTTATGACTGACTTCCATCTCTCAGAGTCCACATGTTGTACAGGTGCCTACAAGGTACCAGGTCCTGAGATAAGAGCAAGAAAGAGTATTTATGTGCATCATATTCACTGGTCTCCTCACTCATCCCTCTGACATACTAGTCTGGCCCCTCCCTTGTGGTTTTGGCACCTGTGTCTAAACCACTTTTCCAGAGGCATCTGCTTGGCTCATAACTTCAACCACCTTCAAGACTTTCTCAAATGTTTCTTCTCTATAAAAAATTAAAATCCCCCTTGACACTCTCCATTCTTTTTCCCTGCCTCATTTTTCTCCTTAAAACCCATCAGCAGAATTATGTCAGCAACAATGGTAAAGTAAGAACCTCCAAAAATTCTCCCCCATTAAAAATAGTGAAAAATCTTATGAAAATTGTCAGAGTCAACTTTTTCAGAACTCTGGAAATTAACCAAGAACTTGCAGCAACCTGGGGAGCATTTATTCATGAAAACTGGCAGAATCTCAGTAAGAACAGCAAACTTTATGGCATTTTAACTCGTTTTATTCCCAAGTCCTACTCTCCAGCTCAGTGGTAACCTTGAAAAATCATAGCCCACACTCCCAGTGCAGACTGGTGGTCAGAGGAGGAAGAAAAATAGAACTGGAGTTCTTTCAAAGCCACATTCTCCAAAATTGTGAGTATTTGACCCGTGTAAAGATACACTGAAAGGTCCTACTTGTGAGGCTGTCTGTATTTGACCCAACTTGAAGCTTTCTCAGTGTGAAAAGGCTCTCCTCAGGTAGTGTTTGTTGAAAACAACTTAGAGAACCAGGCATGGTGGCACGTGATTGTAATCCTAGTAATTGGGCGGCTGAGACAGGAGAGTCACAGGTTTGAGACCAGTCTCAGTAACTTAGCAAGGCCCTTAGCAACTTATCAAGACCCTGTTTCAAAATAAAAAAAATAAGGAGATTAAAGATGGCAGAATAAAGGGAGACAGTGTGTTTTGGTTGCTCCAAGACTCAGAACTCAACCAGCTGGAAGACTGCTTCTTGGCAAGAGAAGAAAAGCAGTCAGAACTCAACAAAAGAAAGACAGCCTAAAAATGGTAGAATTAGATGCAGCACAGAGAGCAGAGGACTGAAAAGAGCTCCACCAGTCTCACCTAGTGAGTGGAGAGCAGAGATGGTGCCATCATGCCAAATCTACACTGGGGCTACCGAGACCAATGGCTCTTGGAGACTAACTCCACCAAAGGAGCAGAATCTTATTGAGCCAGTGACTACAGAAAACTATCATCAAAAGCAATCGCCCTCTTCTCTCCATGCTCGAATACCTCAAGACTTGACTCCCCAGATAGCCCAGCAAAATCCTGCAGCTGAAGCTGAACTCAGACTGAGAAATGCCAGTACCTTCCTACAGGAAGCCAAGTGGCTACATCTCACCTCATCAAGAGCACTGTGAATCTACAGACCAACTAGGCAAATCACCCAGTGAACTCCTGTGGCTGCAGGTGAACTCATCTCTTCCTGCAGGGACCTGAGTAGTATTCATCAAGACCATGAGCTTACAAAGCATCCCAGTGGGAACCTGCATGGCTACAGGGACTTGTGTGGCAATGAACAGACCCACAAGGTCTGTGAGTTTGAAAATCATCCCTGATGAGGTGGGGGCAGGGGCTACAATTGGACACAGCATAAATGTGAATTAGCAGAGAGTCCCTAGGGAAATTTGGGCAGGAGGGACTAGTGTTGGCAGTTTGCTGCGCTCCTGCAGGGTCCCTAGCAATTACTGCAGGATCACTAGAAGTTGGGTCTGTGGGTTGAAATAACTCAGCCAACCATGCTGCAAGCTCGGAAGGCTATAAATTCACACCCGGTGTTGTTTTGGTGCCACAAGCACCAAGGCCAGAGGCCAACAAGGTCTCACGTGATCGCAGCCAGCCAGAGCAGCAGTGGTGTCCCTAGGGCTAAATAACTGAGCCACCCAAGCCCCAGGCTCAGAACAGTACAATCTCTCCCTTCCAGAGCTTGGGCCCTGAAAGCAAGGAAGTCAGGGGCCAGCAGGGGTTCATGAGATCATAGCTGCAGTCTGGCAACTCAAGACTCTCCCCACCAGCAGAGTTTGGGCCTGGCAGGCATGCATGCTAGTGACTAACAAAGCTTCACATGATCATCAGCAGTGGTGTCTCTGGGCCATCGAAGCTCAGCCAGCTGGGCCACAGCTAAGAATACAGTAATCTTTGGCCCTGCTGAGCTTAGGCCCAGTGTCCACAGAGGCTAGAGGTCAGCACTCTGCAGTTTCATGGGTTCACAACAAGCAGCACAGTGGTGGGGTCTGCGGGGATGGAATTCCCACCCAGCATGCTGCAGGTTCTGAATGGAACATATGGTCTCTGACCATATGGAGTTTGGGCCAGAGAGCATGGTGATCTGCAGCCAATCAGAGACTCCTGTTTGTCTGCACTAAGAACTATATCCTCTTAGAGAGGCTCTGGGGGACAAACTCAAAAGTTTGATTATATGAGACAGATTCATAGTGGCAAATATATAGCCCCAGCATAGGCCTTATTATAAAGGGCTAACAAAGACACAGGACTCTCAAAAAAAGAAGAGGATGCCAAGACAACAGAAATATAAACGTGAAAACTCTAAGAACATGAAAATGAAGACCAGTGGGGAAACAAACTCCCACAACTCAACAATAAGGGAGATCACCAATACTGAGCTGCAGGAAATGCCAGAGAATTCAGAACTTTGATTTTCAATATGATTAAAGGTCTCAGAAATGAAATCAGAGAAGTTTTACAGAAAATGAAAGAACATGTGAATAGAGAAATTGAGGCCCTAAGTAAGGACCAAAAGAAAGCTCTGAGTGAAATGAAGGTGTCAATATATGAAATAAAGACCTCAATAGAAACCACCTCTGGCAGGCAGACCAAATAGAAAATAGAGTCTCACTCTTGGAAGACATCTTATTCAAAACTGACCACACAGTCAACAATATAGACAAAACAAATACAACACTACCAGAACATCCAAGAAATATGGATAATATGAAACTACCTAACTTATGGATAATAGGCATTGAAGAATGTCTAGATGCACAAACCAAGGGTATTAGAAACCTCTTCAAAAAAGTAATATTAGAGAATTTCCCAAACATAGAAAAAGACTTGTGGATCCATGTACAGGAGACATTCAGAACACCAACAAGACAAGATCAAAGAAGAACTTCTCCATGCCACATAATAATCAAAATAACTAACATAGAGGCCAAGGAAAGAATCTTAAATCCATTGAGAACAAAAGAATGGGTGACATTCAGGGGCAAAACAATAAGAATCACTCCAGACATCTCAACCCACGTCATGAAAGCCATGAGGGGCTGGTATGATGTGCTCCAGACCCTGAAAGAAACAAACTACCAAAACTGACTTGAGAGGAAATAGAAAACTTAATTAAGCCTCTAATAAGCAAAGATATTCAAGTAGTAATAAAAAGGCTTTCCCACAAAGAAAATCTTCGAACCCTCAAATTTACTAGTGAATTCAGCCAAATAGTTAAAGAAGAATTAGTATCAATTTTTTCCAAACTCTCCCAACAACATAATTCAGAAACATTTCTTAACTTATTCTAGGAGCATAGTATTACTGAGACCAAAATCAAAGACATTACAAGAAAATGATATATCCAGCAAAACTATCCTTCAGAATTGAAGGAGAAATAAGAACCTTCCAAGATAAGCAGGAACAAAAAGAATTCATGACTATTAAACTGGCACCACAGAAGTAGTTAAAGAAATACTACATGCAGAAGAAATTAAAAATTCCGGAACTCACATATGGATGGATGAATCTCCTTAGAAGAGTAGCTAGGTAAATAAGAAATGGAACTGAATTAAACATTAGAAATAAATCATAATAATTAACAAACTGAAGGCAAAGGGTCTCAACTCTCCATTTAAAAAACATAGACTGGCAGAATGGATTTTTTTAAAAACAAGAAGACCAAATTATTTGTTGTTTGCAAGAGACTCACCTTACAGGCAAAAACAGCCACTGGCTGAAAAAGTGAAAGTATGGAAAAACATGTTCCATGCAAACGGAGCCCCCAAACAACCAGGGGTAGATTTTCTCTTACTCCACAAAGCAAACTTCAAGACAAAACTTATCAGAAGAGACAAAGTAGGTTACTTGGTTATTTTATATTGGCGAATAATGTAACAAGAAAACATAATGAAAGTAAATATTTATGCACCAAGCATCAGTGCACCTACTTACATAAAACACACACTGCATGACTTACACTCAGATGGAGCCTAAGAGAATAATACTAGATGAGTTCAACACAACTCTGTCATCAATAGGTAGGGTATCCAGACATAAACTCAGTAAAGACTCTTCAGACCTAAAAAAAATATTATAAACCAAATGGACCTAACAAAAGTCTATGAAATATTTTATCCCAAAATTCTTAGAATCAAATGAGAATGGAGATACAACATATCAGAATCTCTGGGGCACTATAATGGTGGTTCTAATAGGAAAGTTTATAGCTCTGAGTACGTATATAAAAAAATAATAAAGTCCCCAAATAAACAACATAATGATTCATCTCAAGTCCCTAGAAAAACAAGAAAAAAACAATTTCAAAACCAGTAGAAGAAAGGAAATAATTAAGATCAGAGCCAAAATTAATGAAATAGATAATAAAAAATGCAAAGGACCAATCAAACAAAAAATGGTTCTCTGAAAAGATAAATAAGATTGATAAACCTTTAGCCAAACTAACCAAAAGAAAGACAGTGAGTAACCAAAGGAGATATCACCACAGATGTCACAGAAATTCAGAAGATCATTAGGGACTATTTTGAAAACTTATGCTCCAATAAATTGGAAATTATAGAAGAAATGGATAAATTTCTAGACAGATTTTGTACCCATTACCAACTACCCCTCACTTTTCTCCCCCACCTCAGGATAGACAACCACAATGCAACCACAGTGTACAATCTGTCTCTATCTGGATATTTCATATAAACAGAATTATACAGTGCATGGTCATTTGTAACTGGCTCCTTTTGCTTTGTATAGTGTTTTTGAAATTCATCCTTGTTGTAGCATGTATCAAAATGTCACTCCTTTTTTGTTGTAGTTGTTAAATAATATTCTATTGTATGGTTATACTGCATTTTGTTTATCAATTCACCACACATCAAACAAAGAATACTGCAGGCTGGGCCCATCCCTGTCAACCAATTTATCATCTTGTAACAGCCTCCTGGCTGGTCCCTTGATTCCCATTCATTCTCCTTGCTGTCAGGGGCAAGGATGCAACCATACAGTCCAAGTTGGGAATTTTGAGACAATTTTTCTATAACATGTTCTGAGCATCCCCTCCATCCTCTCCCCAGTGCCAAAATCACCCTCCTCCTCTTGATGGAGTCCTGACCTCTTGGTCCAGCACACAAACTCCTTCAGGACTTGACCTCCCTGCCTTCTCCAGGTCACAGATTCCTTGCTCCAACCCTCCACTTCACTCTGCTTGTGAACCACTGAGCACTTTCAGTCCTACATTCCTTTGCTCATTAATGTGGTGCTCACTGGATGGTGAGCTCCTTCTGGCTGAAGGGCCATTCCCTGTCCATCAATGTCTCTATCCTCAGAGCTTGGGACACAGTAATGTGGGATAAATGTCTAATCACAGAACAGATTCAGGCTGTTCCTCTATCTAAATCACCCTTTCCTGCACTGTCCATCCGTCCATCTCACATTTAATAGTAGCTCTTCTTGTCTCCCTGTCTGAGCAGCATTGATCAGTTAATCCCCTCCTACGCTCAGGAAGCACACAGTTCGTGTGTGAGTGTGTGTGTGTGTGTGTGTGTGTGTGTGTGTGTGTGACTTTCTAATGAGATTTCAATTTCTTAAGAACAAACTCTTACTCATATTTTTAAGAACTTAATCCATGCAATAGTGTATTGAGGTTTACTTTATATGCACTAAGATAGAACAATTTAAGTATACAGTTTCATGAATTTTAATAAATGTTCACCCATGGGTTACACTCATACCACAACTGTCATCAAGATACCACCCTAGAAAACTCCCCGTGCCTCTTCCAGTCCATATGCTCATGCCGACCTGAGGAAACCACTGCTCCTCCTGCCACAACTTAATGTTAGCTATTGTTGAACTTCAAATAAATGGACGGAGGCAAAACATACTCTTTCATATCTGTCTTCATTTGCTCCACATGACACCTAAGAGATTCATCCATGCAGTTGTGTTTATCATGAATTCACTCCTTCCATCCCATTTCTAGCACGGTGACTGTAGAATTAAATAGAATCAATTAAACAGACTTCCATGTTAAGACTGCCTTAAAATGAGGTGACTGATAGGAAATTGTGTACTGTACAATAATAAAATAAGAAAAATGTTTTGCTATTTATCACTAGTGCTCTGGAAGGTGGAAAAAGAAAGGAACCTGCCACCACCCTGCAAGTTGTACCCCCTTTACAAAGTGTGGGGTTCAGGAAAGGAAGGAGTAACAGGAGCCTCAAGGGAACACACAAACATCCAGTGTCCAAATCAAAGGTAGACTATGGAGGTAAACAGCTTTCAGCTCACACTGAAATATACTATCAAAACTTCTGGCTTAAATCAGAATTTAATCACTAGTGGTAGTTTCAATAACTCTTCCCTAGATAAACATCACATTGAAAAGTAGGTTCGAAGCCAGGCGTGGTGGCGCACGCTTATAATCCCAGTACTTGGGAGGCTGAGACCAGTGGATCCAGGTTCGCAGCCAGCCTCAGCTACTCAGTGAGGCCCTCTGCAACTTAGCGAGACCCTGTTTCAAAATAAAAGAATAAAAAATAGGGCTGGGGATGTAGCTTGGAGGTAAAATGCCCCTGGGTTCAATCCCCAGTACTGCAAAAAATAAATAAATAAATAAATAAATAAATAAGTAAATAAATAAAATAAAAGTAGGTTCGTTTTGCTTTAAGATAATTAGGTTAATAAAAACTAAATTTACAGTGTGAACTGTGTTGCTTTACCTCAGAATTGTACAAATTATGCAACCCAATGCTTAATGGAATTAAATAACAATCTGTATTTTTCTCGATAAGTCTTTGTTAAATAAACAAATGGAGCTATACTCTTATTTTTTGTATTTCTTCAATTTTTCAAATTAAGGTACAAATTAAAGGTACATAATGGAAGTTGAGTTAATGCAAGCAGAATAAAGTTATTTTTAGGGTGTAAGGAAATATACCTCACCTCCTTAAAACTGCCTCCTTTCTCCCAAGAGTAGACCCAACCACACTGACTAAAATCTCCCTCCTCTTCTTCACTTGCTACCTCTTCCTTCTGCTTCAATCAAACATGGGTTCTAGTTTCTCTGATGTCTGCCTGTCTACTAAGTTTGTAATTTGATTTTATTTACCACCTTAATATAAAGCTCCCTGCCCCGCTTTCTCAAGTGAGAACCTTTGAAGACCATGCATCCAAATGTCACATTTCAAAACATGTTGTGAGCTAAAGAGTCTGAGTCATAAGCTTCAAAGCTAGAAATTCTGACTGATAGCCCCTTAATTAAGGTCTTTAAATATACACAGTCATTTGCTGGGGCCAGGATTGTAGAGGAAAACTGCTTAATGGTTGAAAATGTGAACAGTAGGGTGTAATTCCCTAACTGCGAGGAGCCGCAGATCAGAGAGAATGTGAGAGAAACTCTAAAGATGCCTTGAGTATGAATTTTATCCTTTTCAGACGCTATCAAAACTGAAAGAGGTGGGACGGCTAGGACAAGGGGAAACAAATATTGTTTGGGCGCCAATCTGACACACAATTTATTTGCTGGTGTTTGAAGTGGTTTGAATGGAAAGATAGCAGAGGAATAATAATTTTATGCACTAAGGCAGGAGATGCAGGCTGGTGAGTGGGAGGTGACTCAAAACAGGGTGGACAGAAGCAGGGCAGCCCATGGTGACAGACATCATGTGGAACATGGCTGTCCCCTCATGCCTCAGGGCCTGTGTCAAAGCCTCTCTTCCTTAGCTCCTAGCAACAGGATGTGATATGCCTCGGGTGGTGGCACAACTGCTGGTCACTTCTCCATCAAACTTCCAAAGAAAGTACAGTATTTGGTTGGTGGCTGTACACCACCTTGAGGCCTGAGACCTCATTCCTTTATTCCCGTGTGCTTAGACAACAGGAATGACAAACTGGTATTTTGGATCCCACAGCCCCAGTTTGACAGGAAAATGTCATCCTGAAGTACAGTTTAGTGACTAGTTGGACAGGAAATTTAAGACAAAACCACCAAAATAACCACATCAGAGAAGATTGAAGTCTTGGCACTGCCAGTTGATATTGATGTGTTTTTAACCTTGCGCTAGAGTTACCAGGTAAAATACAGAACATCCAGCTCAATGTGAATTTCAGATAAACAACTTTTTTTTCTTACAAATAGGATGTGGTTATAGTAAGAAATGATCCATTGTTTATCTAAAATTCCAATTTAATTGGGTGTCCTATATTTTATTTGCTATATTCAGCAAATGGCTCCCCCTCCTTAAGCTTCATTTTCCTGCTTCATTTCCAAGTGGATAGCAATGCCTTTCTCAAAGGGTGATTGACAGTCGACTGAGATTATGTCAACTCAGTACAGTATTCATATACTGTTGCCTGTAAGGGATGGTGATCACGATAAATTGAGTTCTTAATTACGCTTCTCCTTCCTCACTATCTTTGCCTGTTTGTTAGCTATTTCTAAATGTTAAACTTTTCATAAAGACTATTCATTGTATGCTTTCTTCACGGCCAACCATTTCTTTTCTCACCTTAGAAATTATAAGGAACTCAATGTCAGATATTAGAGAAGGAAGCTGGGCGTGGTGGCGCACGCTTGTAATCCCAGTACTTTGGAAGGCGGAGACCGGAGGATCCGGGTTCGCAGCCAGCCTCAGCTCTCTCTCTCTCTCTCTCTCTCTCTCTCCCTGTCTCTCTCTCTCTACTTAGTGAGGCCCTCCGCAACTTCATGAGACCCGATTTCAAAATAAAATATAAAAAAATAGGGCCGGGGCTGTAGCGTGGAGGTAGAATGCCCCTGGGTTCAATCCCCGGTACCACAAAAAAAAAAAAAAAAAAAAAGATATTAGAGAAGGAAGGTGGGATTTAAAAGTTGCCACTGCACTGCCTCAATCTCAGGCTTATCTGGAACTACAGTTTTCCCACCATGGTTCCTTTTTTGGCTGTCAAATGGTATCCTTTATTTCTTGGCCAGAAGATACAACCAGAGCAGGCACAGTGGACCTCTAATCTTATACCCCTGCTTTCAAAAGGGCTGAGTAAAGAGATTTTTGACCTAAAAGATGTGCTCAGAGGCAGAAATAATGCACTGACTTCCTTCCATCCACTCGCACTACACACTTTGGCCAGGGAGTCCCATTAACCAATGTTGGCAAATACATGCTTCAGAACAGGTCCTGCTGCATTTGTATGCCATTCTGCCGCATCCAACATAATGTTGAACTGTATATGTGCATCAATAATCTTTTATTATGTCATAATGCATTTTAGTGTGTGGATGGCTATTATCTTTTAGAGGCCCCCATTTAGATTTATGGAGCAAAAGAGAAAAGTTTTTTAGAAATGTAATCTAATTAATCTGAGTGCATTTGTATGCCTACTAAAATTCACCTGTCTGGGATTTTTCCATTCATCATGATTATGAAGGGAACAACCTGAGAAAGGGGCTACATCTTTATTTAATATGAAATGATTTATCATTCAGGATGTTTTTAGTAATGGTTTAGATCTAATGGACAGGTTTTTTTTTTTGACAAACCCTCCCTGTACACTGTGAAATTTGACATGTTGTCCTTTCATGAAGATGTTCCAGTGGTGCTTTAGAGACATGCAGCTGTAGTGTGGACGAGATGGCACCATTAAGCTCCAAGCAGGGCAAGTGGGCAGTAAACTGCCTGAGTCCATCTGTGGAGTTGGACATGACTCGGGTGTGGCCCAGGGAAGGTGCTTCCTTGGAGTCAACAGTGCCTCTTGGTTGGTACCCCTTGTTCTGGGGAGGAAATGCCCCCCTTTATGAGCAAAAGCAGCAGGAACTTGACCTGTGGCCTTCTATGAAAGTCAGGGTTTCCTCCAAACCCAGAAACAAAGGCTGGATTGCCAAAAAAGGTATGAAAGGCAGTACATTTTGGATTCAGTTGTGACCTCCACCTAGTGTGACTCCAGAGTACCAAACACCCAACTCCATCCATCATGACAACTTCCATCCCCAGCTCTGAGCCACTTTGAGGAAGGTGAAGCATTTACCTTTGGGGCAGGCATTTTTCCAAAGAAGGAGGGAGTTTGAAAACTCCTTGTTGTGTCTGAGATAACTGAGATTTGAGTGGAGATAATTTGGGGCAAAGGAAGAACTTTAAATAGCATGGATCATCAGAGGGAGAAAGTTTCTCTCTTTTCTAAGCTCTTGTATTTGCATCACAAGGAAAGTCTCAGTTGGGTGCTAGTGAGTCTTTAGCAGCTCTTTAGCACTTGTCAAATGAGAGAGGGGAGCCAAAGACTAAGTCCATTTAAGAAAAATATTTAGTAAATCATTGTGCTCGGAGAACACACATGTGATAAACTCTGAAAGCAAAAGACAGTGATTAAAGTCTAGGAAACCACCATCTCAGGAAAAATCACTTGTCCTGACCCTGGACTCCTCTTTGGTAAATCTGACTAGAGTCTGGAAGTGCTGGGTAAGGGCGGGGGTGGGGGAGAACAGGAAAGAGATGACTGAAATCTGCTAGAAAGCTACCTCCACTGACCTGTTGCCAGGAAGGGAATAGGGTAGGCTCAGAAGAACCTTTGTTGTGTTTTTTAACTCATTTTCAAATAATCACAGTTGCCAATATAGAAATTCCACCTGTCTACATGGCAGATTCCCTGCACTTTGATAGCTTGATTATGTTTAGGGCAGATACTAGTTTTTCCCCTGGAAAGATAAAGAGAGAAGCTAAGATATGTTCTTCCGTATTTCCCCAGGAACCGCCTTCAGGAGCTCCCCCAGGGTCCCGGCACAAGGCCCACAGGGGTCAGGTTAGCCCAGAAATCTCTCAGGCACCAACATCCAGATCTTCTTGTATCTGCTGAAGTGTGAAAAGGACAGAAAAACCCAAGCAACTTGAGCTTTTGGTTCTATATACTGCTTGGGGAAGACTTGGGGGAAAAGGAGGTGATCAGAGAGGCAGTGTCGATGCACCCTCTTCAAAGAGTACTGGTGCTCCACAGAGGAGCAACTCCTGAGCAATGGCGCCCAAGTCAAGGACCAAGGACAGGCTCTGCTTCCATCCAGGTTCCTCCCTCACTCCAATCCCTTAACTCTCTCCACATCATCACAGTCACACTTTTATAAAACACCTTCTCTATGCAGGGATAGCTGGGTCTTGGGGCTATTGGGCTGTGGTAAGACAAAACCTCTGCCCTTGAGAAATGTAAAGTGTGACCTCATTTGATTCAGCATCCAGCCTGCTATATTCTAAGTTTGGCAGGCACTCATTTTTCTATCTTTCTTTCTTTTCAACTGAAACATAGATGAAGCCAGGTGTCGTGATGCATGCCTATAGTCCCAGTACTTGAGAGGCTCAGGAAGGAGGATTTTGAGGCTAGCACATGATAACTTAGACCCTATTTCAAAAGCAAAAAAAAAATTTAAAGGTCTGGGGGTATAGCTAGATGGTAGAATGCCCCTGGCTTCGATCCCCAGTACCAGACACACAAAACAAAACAAAACAACAACAACAACAACAACAAAAAACCCTGTGTAGATTTGTCTCAGCCCCGCTTACTTGCAGTGAACTCCTGGCCACTGGACCCTAAGGCTTTTGAGTGGATGGTCCCTCATCCTAAGAGGCAGCACAGACCCTAGCACCAAGGAGCTCACAGGCCTGGGGGTTGGGGTGGTGGGAAGGCCAAGTCACAAATGACCAAGTTTAGCACAGAATAGACCAAAGGGCCCCTACTCTAGGAACACATGCCATGAGCCATAAGAAGGCAGATGGAGGAGCAAAGGAATCCCCTGGCATGAGCAGGAGAGCAGGAGGATAAAAACCTTACAAATCAGCCCTGAAGAGTGACTCAGTGCCTCAGCACTGGCAATCATGACACTGTATGATCCAAGCACAGCACATTCAGCATATTAATGAGGGTCTTTGTAACAAGTCAGTGAACAGTGAGTTCATGGGACCTGTGACTTGAGCTGAATTCCCCAGAGGCAGAGCCTGAAACAGGGATTCCTAAGCGAGACATTTGTTCGGAGATGATCTCTGGAACCATGGATAATGGAGTGGAGGAGTGAGGCAGGAAAGAGAAAGGGCACTTACAGAGGGTGCATCAGCAAGTAGGTTACTGCTGTGGGCAACTGGAGCTCAGCCCAGCTGGAGACCTGTGAGAGACTGTGCCGATCATTGGCTCTGCATGAGGAGCAAAGATGCTGGGGCATTTCTCCATTGACCCCTGTTGTCATTGGTTAATGGCTGCTCCTGGAAGTGTTGAGTCCTGGGTGCCTCCAGCTTGCCCTGCATGCAGGCAGCCAGAGGAAGGCCTCAGACAGAGAGTCCTGGTGCTTGCAGTTGGAATCATGGTATATATGTGAATGGTCCATGCCGAAAGGGATATAATGGGGGCAGTGACCACATCTGCTATCACAAGGAGAGAGTTTGGGTTGGGACAATCAGAGAAGCCCTTCTAATAAGAAAGTGCAGGCAGGACTTGACTCATGAACAACATGAGAAAGAAACAACATGTTGCTCACACCCGGTGACAAGCACCCCTACCTAGAGCCACGGGATTACTAGTGATCCCAAAATTGTAAATAGGCAGATCCCCAAAGTTTCAGTAGACGAAGGGCTGACAATATATGGTGCAGTGTAAAGTCCTGTGACTGGTGAGATCTAGGTGGTTCTGGGTGGGAAGTGTGTATGGGGGTGTAGAGGGAGGAAGGGGAGGAGTGTCATCATCTAAAAGCCTCAATTGCGTTATGCCTGATCCTGCCTGGCCTCTGATAATATCAGGATCCTAGAGCAGGAAGGAAAGGTGGCTGGGGAAGCAGAGCATGGATATGGAAAGTATTTTAGTAACCTGGAAACATAAGCAGATAAGAAGCCTGGTGTCACCTGGCCTTAGGCCTGCAGCAGCTTTATAGACAAAAGGAAGCAGCAAAGTTTAAAGAACTGTCATGGCAGCAACCCTCCATCCACCCCACCAGGGTGGATCACTTGGTTAAGGTCCATGTCTGATTCCTTCTAGAATTCATCAAGTCACTAAGGCACCTAAGACGATGCCTGACACATAGTAGGTACTTAATATACTTAACTCTTATACAACTATTTCTCTTAAAAATATTTAATATTCAGTCAGACTATTGGCCCTTTGAAAATCAAATAAGATTTGACTAAATTCAACTCTTGGATTTTTTTTTTCTGATCTCTATTTCCAAAAGTCAATTTTGGCAATAGAAAGATGAAGTTGAGAGGGAAGATTTCATGAACTAAGAAATAAGGTTCTCTACATATACAACAACGGAGGATCATCACCAACAAGAATCAGACCCTACCTATACATCTTTGAGAATTGACTAACCCTGGACCTCTGACATAAAATCCAAATACTCCTATAGAAATTCAGCCCATTTGATGTTGTTGATAGGCATAGATAGCTGAAATCAAGGCAGTTCTTCTTGTTCATTTTCAAAGGATTTTTTCTGTTTTAATAATTAATAATTGTTAATTTAATAATTGTTTTTGAGCAATTATTCTTCTTGCTCTTTAGCATGAAGTCTTGGATCCAACAGTAAATATTTATGGCCTTAAGTAGAAATATAGCTCAACACCCTAAATGCTTTGCTGACTCTTGCCAACAAGTCAAGGGCTCCTGGATCCCTTTATATACCATTTTATTAAAGTCTGGGGCCTGCAGGCCTCCTTACAGACCGTGGACCTGGGTTGGCAGCAGAGCTTCTATCTTCTACATTCTACCCACAACCTTAGAGACACACCAGTGGCATGAATGCATATTTTTCCAAGGGAAGGTCTTAGGAAAGTCAAATGCCATCATTATTAATTCCCTGCTGTTTGGCCGGGATGGAAGCCACGGGTACACCAATAGGAGAAGCTTGACTCCAAATAAATAAACACATGTCCTTTGGGCAGATGTCAGTCCAGTTCTGTCGGCGAAGTGATGGCCCCTCGCCATGGCAGCGGGCACGGTATAAGGAGGCGAGGTGAGGCTGCGCCGAGTCTCCTGCTTCATCACAACAAGAAGTCTGGGACATTGGCCATGTTTGAAAATCCATCTCTTTGAACCAATGCAGACAGCTTAAGGAAGTAATATTTATGGAACTGATACCACAGGGGATGGCTGCTCCTTTTCTCCATCTTTTATTTTTAATATTTGATATGGCAAACATATTATTAAAAGAATATTTCAAATCTGATTACTCTTCTGTTTGACTGTGTGTGTTATTCATACATGCTGAGTGTTAGGGGAAATTATATGGACCAGTCTGGGACTTTATTATGTCATTCTTTCAAACAGCCCTTTTCTCCAAGTATAATTATCAATAACATGCAAGGCTGAGGGCTCTCGGGCTAATCTCAGCCACCTCACAGTAAGATAGTGGCCTCCTCCTTCCACTCTGGTCTCACTCTTGGCCCATCCAGACTCTTTTCCTGAGATCAGAAACTTTCTTTCAGAGAAGTGGTCTCTCTGGATATTCAAAAGGTTATTTTGTTTTCTGTTTGTGTTTTATTTTGTCTTTTGTTAACCGCTGAGTTGTTTATTGAGCTGCAGTTTTCCTCATAAAACCGTCAGAAAAGTGAACGGATCTATGGCTATATGACCCTGAACGTACCAGATCTCGTCTGATCTCAGAAGCTCACCAGGGTCCGGCCTGGGATGGGAGAAAAGTGAACAGGTTACTCTGATGTGGCCTGTCCGTGGCTATTGGTCCAGCCATAGCAGAGCATTCACTCTCCCAGAGACCACAGGTCTTTTGCCTCTCAGCTTTTCCTTTCACCAGAGGCTAGCTCTACCACGAACCACCTAATAATCTACCCTGCTTCAGGTTGGCAACTGACCCTGTTTCTAACTTGGCCTTTAACAGGGACCCAGTGGGAGACTTTGAGATCCTGAGCAAGTAGAGTACAACCATGTGGGTGGGGCAGAATGTGGTCCAGCCAAGCCAGCCACGACCCAAGGCAGAAGGCATGCCTCCAAGGAAATAGGGCACCAATGTCAGACTGTAGGCTCAGCTCCCACTGAACAATGTGGCCTAGCTCTTCACCAATCTGAGCCTCACAAATTTCAGTGATTTTTTATCAATTATTTGCTATTTGCTTTTCCTATAAGGGCCAGATAGTAAATATTTTAGACTTTTCAGGTAATATAGTCACTGTCACAACTATTTGTTGCTCTGCTATTGTAGCACCAAGCTATATAACCATAATTAACATATAGACTATTGAGCGTGGTTGTGTTCCAATAAAACTTTATGTAATGAAACAGGCAATGGGTTGAATTCCTGCCTTAGACTTTCCCTTTAATTAGTCATATTTTAAAAGATTAAATATTTTAGCTTAATAAAGTTAGAGGTCTAATTTTTGAGTTAATATATTTTCTCTAATACATTAAAATACTGTCAACATTTTTCTATGTTCTACCTGAATCCCTCTGGAAAATGGCAGATCAGATGATTACTGGGTGAATGTGAAAACTCGCCGTGGCCTCTAGCAATCATTCCTTTCGGGTTTTATCAGACAAAAAAGTGAGACCCAATGAAGCAAACCCTCAACCCAGGGTCACTGCAGTCCAGGTATGGCCCTCACACTCTCTGGCCCTGCTGGGCCCCTTCCTCCTGACTCTAAGAGTCCTGGCCCAACTTCCAGGCAATGCCAGCCCTATCCACTCACTTTCATTGGACAGATGCACACTGAAGGCATCTGTGGAGCCACACCCTAACAAGAGCAGCATGCAATAAACAAGTAAGTAAATAGCAGATGTGTAATTGTAGATAATGAAAAATGTGCCGGGCGTGGTGGCGCACGCTTGTAATCCCAGTACTTTGGGAGGTGGAGACCGGAGGATCCGGGTTCGCGGCCAGCCTCAGCTCTCTCTCTCTCTCTCTCTCTCTCTCCCTCCCTCTCTCTCTCTCTCTCTCTCTCTCTCTCTACTTAGTGAGGCCCTCCGAAACTTTGTGAGACCCAGTTTCAAAATAAAGTATAAAAAATAGGGCCGGGGGTGTAGCACGGAGGTAGAACGCCCCTGGGTTCAATCCCCGGTACCGCAAAAAACAAAAAACAAAAAACAACAACAAAAAAGAAAAATGCAGTGGGGGAAAGGTAGGCAGGGTAAAATGATAGAAAAGTCTGGGGATCCTTTGGATAACATGGCAAGGGAGGGTCTCTCTGAGTTAATGACACCATGTAGAGACTGGCAGGATGAGAAAAAGCCAATATGCAAAAGGCAGGGCAGATACAATTTAGGCAGAGGAAACATCAGGTGTAAAAGGAAGCAGGTAAGAATGGGCCTGCCGTGGTGAAGAGCAGGAGGGTGTGAGTGGGGAGAGGATGGCTAGAGAAGAAGTTATAGATCCCTCAGGTGAAGGCCCAAGCATAAGGTATGGAGGCCAGGCCTACATGCCAGAGTCCTCACCAAGACTCAGTCCACCCTCCTTCCGTCTCTGCCTGCTGTCAGAGCACACCTTCTTGGCCCCTATAACTGTGCACCCGCAGCTTCTATCCTTGTCCTTCTTAAGCATTTGCTCAGGTGTCGTGTTCCAATCCTTGGACTAAAAATAAAATTGCATGAAATTTCACAACCTGAAACATAGGGGCTCCGATGGATAGCTGGATAAATTCTCCAGCTGACCAGCAGTAACAGTGCCCTACCTAAGGAACTCTTCAGCAAGGATGAGGTCGATGTCTCCTTTGGCTGAGTTTGACTTGACATCAAGTTGCTGCCAAGTGTAATTCCCTCCTACTTGCAGCACCATGGATATTTTTTAATTTCCCAACAGCTGCCATTACACAAAATTTAAATGTAAAGTGAGTGGACAATACGCCAAAACAGATGTTCTTGGAAATCTGATTAATTGCAAAGAGTCTGGGAAAGTATGGAGGCTGGCTTCTTCAGTGCATTTGCAAGCTGAGCTGTTTTTAGGATCCCTTGGTGTGTTTGGATGCAGCTTTATTGCATTTCTTATCATTTGCTCAGCTCTACTACCAGAAAACCAAATGTCACAGAAATGAACACTGGCACACTACAACCTTAAAAGCACCATGAGCTACTTCAGTTGGGCTGAAGTCTCCTGCAAACAATCCCATTGTATTTACCCTAGAGTAGCACCTCACAGATAAGCATAAAGCAGTTCACGGTGCCCCAGAATCTCTGGTAGAGTTTATGAGAGGCCCATCCTGAGGAGGGAAAATGTGAACAGAGGGCTCACATCTTTCCAGGCATATGGACTTGAACCCCCAAAGGATCCCTTGTACCTCAGTTTGTTCTCATTTGTCAAATATGGGTGTTGGCAGGGCCACATGAGGATCAAGAGAGATTGTAGAGGTTCCATTGACTATGGAGAGCACCCAGGCAAAGACGGATGTGGTCATCACAGGAAGTATGGCTCTTGCCTGGAAATATATTGAGTATTCACTTCCTTCTGAAAAAACAAACAGGCCAAAAAGCAGGTGGCTTGATACAACCCCCCAGGCCTCCTTCCCAAGCAGGAAGACTGGGGGAATAATGCAGTTCTTCATACTCTCTAGGAAAAAGAAAACTCCACTGGTATATATTTGCAGAAATTAATGTTTACTGACATGGCTAACAGTGTTAACAGTGGAGAATTAAGGAGGTTTTTGCCTCTAAATGATCCACGTGTTATAATGAGTTGTCCAAGGCATGTGAGGACAGCCAAGCTAAGCTGAGGTTGTAAGAGGATTTGGTTTGGGACACTGAGAAGACCAGCCAGGCAGAGTTACATCTGGGCAGTTGCATGGGCCTCATGACTCTCAGCTCCCTTTTTGTGCTATCACTTGTCTCTTATCATTGCTTCCCAGGGAAGAAGGGCTTGATTCCTGAGTACACCAACAGCCGCTACCTGGGACTCCCCGGGCTGTCTCCCCTGGCAGTAGGACTTTTGAGGCACACCTAGGAGCAGCCTGTGAGAGTGAGTCTACCTGATCTGCTTCCTGCAGAAATGCCATTTCGGAGTACCCCAGCCTAGCTCACACCACTGGTGCTGTCTACACCCTGGCTCCCTACCCACATGGCCATGGGATGGCCTACAGATCACAACATTTTATTTCTTTCAGTCCTTAGGCAGATTATCTAATCCCTCTGACCCTCAGTTCCTTCTATCAGATAATAGGATCAGAGAGGCCACTTGCTGTGGCTCTAAAAGGATTAGCTACATGAGGCATGGGTGGTGTTTGGCAGGTCAGCTAAGATGGTTACAAATGGTTAGTTCTATATTAGTGCAGTCCCTGATCACTAGACTCCTTGAGGGCCACATCCCTGTCCCCTGTTCATTACTGTCTCCCTAGCATCTTCAGAGAATATGGCACACAGTAGGTGCTCACTTAGTGTCTGTCATAAAGATTCATAACACAACTTGCATGGCCAAGGTTTATTTGGATTCTTTGATCTAGTATGCTTTTCCCTGTGGCTGACTTTTTCTCATCCTGCAAGTTCTAACTCAATATTACCTCCTTAGAGAGGCCTTCCCAGGATATCAACCTATAATTCCTCTCCCACCCAAGTCTTACTTTATCCTATCATGTAGTTTGAGTGTTTGCTTTTGTGTTTGTGTATGGGTTTTTTTTTTTTGTCTTAATAAGAGAATTTTCCACTAATGACTACTTGTGTGGTTTCTTGTTGGCACTGACCACCAGGGAAGGAGTTGGCCCCTGACCTGGAGCTGCTGGAAACATCACCCCTATAATTCCTACATGAGTGTGTTCCTGTAAACACCGAGGAACCATAGGGTTACTCAGTGGGAAGGGTAGTTTGCATGCTGAACCTCCTACCACACATTCCTCACTATTTGAGCATGCTAAGCTCAGAACTAGGGCCCTCTACTTCCAAGTTGACAACTGCAGTAGCTGTGAAGATCCTTGAACACTCCCCAAGGAAGCAAGAGCTTTTCAGAACTGAAAAGAGTAGCGGGGGCACATCTCAGTGAAAACTAACTTCTTGTGTGCACAAGAACTTCATGGAATCTCTTTACTTGTGGCTTTATTTCCTTCACCAGTCAGGGTAACCTGAGTCAAGTGAAGTAACAAACATCCCTAACTTCTCATTACATCTTTAGGATGTCTTCAGGCAATGAAGGTCACTCGTGTTTTATTAAAATCCCAAGTGGATCAGCTGGAGGACTCTGGTCCTTGTCACTCTCAGGGGCTTGGGCTGATGGAAACTCTCTCTTGTCAGAATGACAGGATGCAGCAAAGCATTCACTGGCTTTGATGCTCCACCCAAAGGTGACACTCCACAGCTCATGGGCCGAATCTGTCACATAGCCCCACCTACCACCCACAGGGGCTAGGAGTGCAGCTTACCAATGTTTAGGGATCAGGAAGCTAGGCACACTTGGTGACAGCACAAATGACCACCACCCCTCCTGTGTTACTATCTACACTAGAGAAACTAGAAAGGAGGTTAACAACAAGAGCTAATCTCATTGAGAGGGTATGCTATGCCCAGAGTGTTCCAAGCACTTTACACACATTAACTCTGTTGTGGTTTGGGTTTAGAATGTTCCCTGAGAAGCTCATGTGTTGAAAGCATGTCCCCAATGCAGAAAGGTTCAGAGTTGCTGGGCGTGGTGGCGCACGCTTGTTATCCCAGTACTTTGGGATGTGGAAACCGGAGGATCCGGGTTCGCAGCCAGCCTCAGCTCTCTCTCTCTCTCTCTCTCTCTCTCTCTCTCTCTCTCCCTGTCTCTCTCTCTCTACTTAGTGAAGGCCCTCTGCAACTTCGTGAGACCCGGTTTCAAAATAAAGTATAAAAAAAATAGGGCCGGGGGTGTAGCGCAGAGCTAGAATGCCCCTGAGTTCAATCCCCAGTACCGCAAAAAAAAAAAAAAGAGAGAAAGGTACAGAGTTGGGGTGTGGATGGAGGTGGGTCACTAGGGCAGGGCTTTGGGAACTATATATGTCTCTAGATGCCTCTTTTTGCTTTCTCTGCTTCTGGCAACCGTGCCTGAGAGCAGCTTTTCTCTACCTCTCATCCTGCACCACAGTTTCTTCCTTGGAGCTGGCTGACCATGGAACGAACCTCTAAAACTGTGAGCAAAATAAAATTTCCTCCTCTCAGTTGTGCTTGTCATGTATTGGTCACAGCGACAGACAAGCTGACTAAAACAAACTCCATCACTATTATTCGTGTGGCTGGAAAGGAAACATGTACAGAAAGAGTTGCTCAGCCAGGATCATGAGTGGACAAGTAGAAGAGGCAGAACCCCAGCAGTGGTGATTTGACCCCAGGGCCTTTGCTTTCAACCACAGGACACTGTCTTTTGGGTGCTGCCAAAGGAGGCATTAGGACTCTCATCCTCCCTCGGTCTCCACTTCAAAGGGACTCTCGGTATGGGGCTTTACTTCTTTGAACTTTACTTTCCCATTTGTAAGACTTGGTACTTTATGTCCTACTATTCTCGCTATCTCAGAATCAGGAAGAAATGTTATGAGCTTGCATAAGAAAAAAAAAGACCACTCAGCTAGGAGGTATCCAGGGTACCTTCCCCCTACACTCCCCAGGGGCTCGGGAGAGGTGTCCTGAATCCCATTCCACAGGTGCGAGAAGGAAGCCTGGGGAACGCTGCCTGATCCAAGAACTACATCTACCAACAGCGGCGTATGGACGTCAGGATTTCAGAAGGTTAAGGAGATGGACATACCATTGAAAGCTTTTTATTTTGTCATGTCAACAACTATTTATAGCACCATCATTGCACAACAGAAAGGGCAATGTAAGACCAAAGGAGTAGAAAAGGTATAATTTGAATTTGAAAACCACCCTTTAAATTAAATAAGTATAGCTATTCAAAATATCACTCATGTCTGTTTTCCTCATTTCACTAAAGTCCAGGGCAAAAGTCAGCACAAAGCAGCCCCTGCCCATGAGAACCAGAATGCAGTGTTATCATAGACTTTTGAGGCAGAGGGCCTTGTGACAATGGCCAAGGAGCTCCCCTCTGGCAACGAGGGGGCCGGTGCCCATCCATGAGCCACTATCTACATACCACAAGTGGAATACCAGAGTCAGGTTTTCCAAACTCCAATGTTTATGTGGAATCACCTGTGTCCCCACCCCCTTACACCCAACTCTCTGTTCCATCCTCCCTAAGCTGAGTTAGCTTTGGGATAAAAATGTCCCGCATGATCCTCCCCTCCCCTCCCATACTCCTTCTCTGCCTCTCTGAGAGCCCAGGCTGCTGCCCTGCTGTGATCTGGGGCCCCCAGGCTTCTGGAATCTTTGCAATGGTGCATCCATAGCCTCCTGCGAGGAGCTCCTTGGCCATCATCACAAGGCTTCCTGCCTCAAGTCTATGATAAGGAGCTCTCTTTAAAGAATGTTCCCAACCTCCTTCTCTTTGTTTATCTGCTCTTGATTAAAAGGCCATAAAGAATTGATTTGCCGAAGACTTAATAACCAGGCACAGTGGACATGTATGTAATTTAATAGCAGTTCCAGACCCATCTTTCATGGCAACCAGTTGTCTCAGGCCTGCGCAAAAAAATGACAGAGTCAAAACAAGGAGTCCTTCTGGCAAGCTAGATCCAGGGGCCTGACGGCATCCTTGGAAATCTACATTTCTGTTTGTAGCTTCCTCTTAATTTACTTCCTTCTTAGGGAGTCTTGCCCCTTCCTCATGGTTCAGAGCCACCAGCAAGCAGTCCCAGGCTTAGTCACCAGCTGAGCTGACCCAGCTGCACTACTAACTCCAGAAAAAGTTGGCTTTGCTTGAATTGAGTGTCATCTCCAGTGTATTTAACATTTACTAGGTTTCAGACACTGTGCTAGGGTTCTGAAGACATGAGTATAAATAAGACATGCCGCCTTTTTTTTCTTAAGCTCACAGCCTTGAAGAAAACAAACTTGGCAGTTAACAAATGATGTTGTGAATAACCTGTGTACAATGGTGCTTCCTGTGAGAAGCTGGGGGATTAATTATAGGGCACAGCCTCTACAATAAATTTATTTCTTCTTTCAACTATAGCATCCTCCAAGTCTCTGGCCCAAATATACCTTTCCCAGCAGAGTGGTTAAGAGCTCAAGGTCCTGCAGTTTGACAGATCTGCATTTGGATTCTGGCTCTGTCATGAAGGAGTGCTGGGAACTCAGAAAGTGAACCAACTTCTCTGTGCCTGTGTGCGATGAAGATGATAATAACACTGATCTAATAAGGTGATTCTGAGTATTCAAGGAGATGATGCATATGAGGCACCATCAGTGTCAACATATAATAAGAGCTGGATAATAGTATGCTTTCCATTCTCTGATAGCTACTGGACTAGTTATGGGGGTTTAAAGCTCTTCTCCAGGAGAGGGAAGGCTCTTGAATATCTAACCCCACACAATCAAGGGGCCAATGTGCAGGCAGGACTCTACCAAACAGGCCTCTGGGACAGAAAAGAAAGTATGAATTCAATCTTGGTGATTGTCCAGTGCTGCCCCTACCCCTGGTAGGTCCAGGTGAACAGAGGCACTGGAGGGGCCTGACGTAGGCCTCAAAACCAAGTTCTAGCAGCAAAATGTAGAGTCCTGAACCAAGGAAGAGAAACAGTGGGAAGAGGTGGATGGCATGTATGGGGAGGGAGTTCGCAAGGATGCGGGTCACTGACACACTGCCAAGAGAAGCTTGCTCGTGGGAATTACTCATCAGGGACTATAATCCCATGGGAGGAGGAAAAAGAGTCATCAAACACTAGTGTGTACCTCCTCCAGGAACAGTAGAGACACCCAATTTACATATTCACTGGGAACCACCACACAGTGTTTTGAAAATTAGATCAGAGCCTCGAGAGAACATGTTGGAACTCTAGTTTTGTGTGGGTTATTCACCGCCCTAAAATACTGTTTCAACATACCTTCTGCTAACAGGATAGAGCCCAACTTTCTTAAGGCTTCCACTGCCTCTGGCCATAGCCTATACACAGAATACATCTGTAAGCAGCTTCACACCCTCTCTGTTGGGGGTGGGAAGGCAGCCCTGAACCGAACTTCCTTTATGGTCAGCAGGGCATTTATAAGAACATCTAGGCCAGTCTTGAGAAATATTTTCTTAAGGTTTTGACTGAAAAATTAATTGCATGTGTATAATCCCTTACCACTAATTACAGCTTTCACATACTCTGTCCCAGCAAGGTGAGGAGAGCAGCATCTTGCCTGGGCCCAAAAAGAGGAAAATCCCCACATCCCAGAGTGTGGGCGTGCAGCCTAGGGGCTTGGCTGAAGGACAGAGGGCAGGAAGAAGGATCACACCCTCCCTCTGCTCTGCCTGAGCCTTCTCTCTGGGACCTGCTCACCTGTACTGCCCCACATGGTCACATTCTCCAAAGCCCCAAGAAACCCTGCTTCTGCTTCTGCTCCTGGCCACGTGCATCCTCAGAGTCAAAGCCACATCTCTCTTTTGGGCTCATTACATATGATTGATGCTTAGTAGATGTTCTTTAAATGTACTTGAATTAAGAGAGAACCAACCTGGGAAAGTCAGAGACTTGGAGCCCTTTCCTCAGCTGGGACCAAGTCCCTAAACATGTGGCTTTGGATGTGTTCCCTTCCCCTCTTGATGGGCTCAAAGAATATAGAACACAGGAGAAGAAAACTGCTTTAGAACGGAGCCTGGTGGCACATACCTGTAATTCCAGTGGGAGGCTGAAACAGGAGGATTACAGGTTTGAGGCCAACCTTGGCAACTTAGCAAGACCCTGTGTAAAAATAAAAAAGGGCTGGGGATGTAGCTCAGAGGTAGAATGCCCCTGGGTTCGATCCCCAGTACAAGAAGGAAGGAAGAAATAAAGGAATAAAGAAAAGAAAACTGCCTTCATTCACTATGAGAAAAATGCATTTGAGCATTTTATCAATGACAGGTACCTAAGGCACACCCTTTATTTGTTTATTTTTATTTTTTATTTTTTGCGGTACCGGGGATTGAACCCAGGGGTGTTCTACCTCTGCGCTACACCCCCGGCCCTATTTTTTATACTTTATTTTGAAACCGGGTCTCACAAAGTTGTG
>PVJS01003734.1:39648-73702 GCA_004027185.1 Glis glis | reverse complement strand
GGCCCTATTTTTTATACTTTACTTTGAAACCGGGTCTCACAAAGTTGCAGAGGGCCTCATTAAGGGGAGAGAGAGAGAGAGACAGGGAGAGAGAGAGAGAGAGAGAGCTGAGGCTGGCCACGAACCCTGATCCTCCGGTCTCCGCCTCCCAAAGTACTGGGATTACAAGCGTGCGCCACCACGCCCGGCCCATGTGATGCCTTCCGCTTGTTATGACGCAGCAAGAAGACCCTCAACAGATCCAAGCGGATGCCTGCATCATGCTCTTGCGCTCCAGGGCCTCCAGAAAGGTGAGCCAAATAAGCTTCTATTCTCTATAAATTACCCAGCCTCAGGTATTCAGTGATGGTAACAGAAAATGGACGAAGACACTCCCCATTTGTTCAGTACTGTGCTATGTCTGTAGCTGATACCTGCTTCCCTCAGAGCCTTTACTCTGTCCCCTCTTCTGGGATTCTTTTACCCAGTAACCCACTAGCCTACCCCCCTTGCCCTTTTCAGCTCTTGACTCAAATATTGCCTTCTTGGGGAAGTCTTCTCTGTGACTCTGCTACTCTACTCTGTAATTTCAGAACTCCTTCTAACTCCTTCTAACTCATACATACTTCCTCTCCCCTTTTCCTGATATGGTCCCCCCTCTTAGAGCTTATCATTATCTAACTTATTATATATTCTATTTTACTTTACATTGATTTTTGTCTGTCTCCAACATTGGACTGTAAGCCCTATGTGGGATGGGATTTCTGTTTGATTATTTTCCTTTCTACATCTCCAGTGCTTGGAATAGTACTTGCCAAAAGCCACCAAATAAATGCTAAATATATGTTGGATGAATGAAATAAGAAAAATGGAGAGTAAGTAAATTTAGATATAGGGAAGATTCTGATTATGGTTAAGGTTAATTTTATTTTAACTTTAGATTATAGAATCAGTAAAATTGAGATCCTTGGTACCATGCATATAAGGGTATATATGTGTATGTGTGTATAGTATGTATTCGGTGTTCATGTGTGTAAGGGAGAGAGATAGAGAGGTAGAAAGAAAAAAAGAACGGGCCTCCCCATGTATTTAAAAGACATTGTGGATTTTTTTAAAATCAATGAGCTTTTCAGAGTCTTTAATATGCCAATTTATCAAATCTTAACAAATAAATTTAGAGATCAACTTTCATTATTCAAGCTTATTTACCAACGGAACTCACTGTTCTCAGAGTACCAATTATGGAAGAAAAAGAACAGTTTGAGAATTCTTCCAGAACTATTGTCCTGATCCATACAACTCTCCTTTTCCAAAATCACCTGACCCCCAACCGACTAGAACAGATGTCAAATACTAGGCGAGTGTTTTAACAGTGTATCAGACATGGCTAATAATCACAATCATTCTTGCTCCGTCCCAGAGGTGGCCTCAGAGTTCTATTCAATATAGTAATACTAGCAATTGATTAGTGTTGGTGTGGGGATGAAACCAATTTGCCAAACTTGAGGATTTTAACTCCCTCCTCACCACAGTGTAGCCTTAATCTACATTTTAAACTTCATATTACTGAAATCTCTAAGTCATAATAATTAAGTTTCCCTATATGTATCCTATAATTCTCACCAAACTAATTATGCTACCATATTCTAACTTCAGCATAGACAAGTTGTCCCCCCTCTTTGCAGATCACTAGAAGGGCAGGCATTCATAACCACTGGGTCGAGTGTGCTCTCTTCAGAGTAGATGCTACTTACCAGGTTATCCCTTAGATTCTGATCTATGTATGCAAAGTTCACAGAGCCCTGCACCATGCCCTGTATATGATGGGTGCTTAATAAATATTTTCTATGTGGCTGTCAGCTAAAAGTATAACAAGTAACTTCACATCTAAATATTTTATATTCTAAATCTCTCCTTTCTGGAATTCTTATTGCAAATCTACAAAGCCATTCAAAACTTGTTCCATTCAAGACAAAGAAAGTTCTCAGCGTGTTACTTCAAAAGGCCACTTTGATCATTTGTGATATCTATGCTTGTGCAGTTGAGAGTTCTGACTATAAAACACACACATTTCTCTTTCATCATTCTCTGGCTTAAGTCATAGAAAGAAAAAATGATAGCCTATTATCGCAAGTTTTTTCATTGATTTTTTTTGTTATATTATTATGTGAAGCCTATTCTACCCGGTTTATACATCTTCAAGATTAGGTATAATATTTTCCATTATATTTCATTCCTCCCCCCCAATGGCCATGCAGATGTTTTTTAAGAGCTTTCTAAGTAAATGGGTTAGTGAATGAATGAGAGGATGAGACTTGAATAGGCAACCATGTGGTGTTGGGTAAATTCTACTAAAACTCGAATGTAGAGATTTAGGCAAGACTATGTTAAGTATTTTCATAAATGACTTCAATGTATTTCACATGGTGACACTGATCCACAAAAAAATCAAGAATCCAGGTAGTCCTTATCAAAACTTTTGCAATGTGAGCCTTGATCTTCCAATTTACAACTTAAGTGTATTTCAATATGGAATTCAAAAATTAATCAGCTGGGCTTTTCTAGATACTGAACAACTTTAGCAAACTATTTCTCTCCACACACATACAATCAAAGGTCTGCACTTATTTTACACATCTCTGAACTTGCTTTATCATGAACCAAAATAGAGGAAGGATGCCCAAAATGTACAAAATCAAACCACTGCCTCTCTCTATCTTTACTCCCATCAGGTCTTGGAAGGAGGTCTGATAAAGTCAGAAGTCTGTTCTATAACTCAGTATCTCATCAAGAAGCTTCCCCAAATCTCAAGATAATATAACATTGAGGGAATTTTGTTCCACCAAAAATCTGACTGTAACAATTGAATGTCATTATGTTCTGTAGGTGAAGTAAAAACTTTGCTATTTTTCCAAGGAAGAGCAGAGGATTGTTGTTCAACACTGTATGGCAGATCTGCTGGACCAAATAGAATGTGAATATGAAGGATCTATCTAAAAGTACTTTTATGACTCAAAAACAACTCTACCTGGTCAAGCTACAGTATGAATTTATAATACACAAAACTGAGAATAACAGATAAAAATCACATGAAGATGTTTATATCTACTTCCATAGACTCATCCAATTATCTTGAGACACAAATTCACTAATGCTAGTCTGAAAGAATAACATTGAGCCTTTGAAGTTCAATGCTGACAAGCTAAACAAGGAAACTAATGAATTATAAAAAATAAGGTACGTATCAAATATAAAACTGTATATTTCATTTAATATATTTGGAAGGGAGACTGCTTTCTTTTTTATTTTTCATGTCTCCAAACTCCTTCAAATATTGATGAAGAAACACAAGTATTTTCCATCTAAATAGGTTGTCTGAGAAGAGCATGTCTCAAAAGTTTGATTATAACCAGTTGAAGAAACATGGTAAGCTCCATGTAGTGAAAGTATAGAAAAAGTGAGCATAAGCACCCATATTCTACCTGGCCTCCCACTCTCTATCCTGCAGCAGTCTACCTGCATGAAGCAGTCAGTTTTCTATCTCACCCTACCACTTTCTTTTTGCTCTGCTTTTCAAGGGTAAAATGGATGCTTTTAAATAAATGAGTATGTGGGAAAAGGGAATTAAGTTTAGTGCTATATAGTTTCTTCCCAGAATAACCTTTGCAGGGTACCAAACTCACGGAGGTAGATTCCAGTTATCTTAATGATGACAAATACCCCAGTTATAAGTAAGTGCACTGTAAATATTTTGCTGGTCTGTTATTTTCCAAGATCTTCTGTCTGCATGTATTTTGTCTGCAAATCTCGTGTGTGCCTTACTGTGAAGGTGTTGTACCACAACTGCTGCTGTACCCAGATTCTCTCTACTTGGAAAATGGATTCATTATGGCATGGAAATGCTCATGATCAGAGGCTGCTCTTCATCGCTACCACACAGCTGTGGAATGACGCTACGTCCAATGGGCTCTACATTCTGCATAAAGAGTTGAGAAGGCGTCCCCATTGACAAAATGAACTGAAATCCATTTCTGAGTCACACATAATCATTTCACGTAACATTTTCATTCTTTGCAACATAGCTAGAAGACATAATGACAGGTGTACAGTAGACATTAATGAACTTTATTGAATTATGAATCACCATGATGTCAAGGTTGCTGCCAATATTTCCTATGATCAATATGTACACAGAGAGCACAGGTGATCAAACTCTCCAAGGTGAAGGTCATTCAGGCAATGGCTGGTTCCACCTATCTAGTTAGCTCTCAGATAGTAGGTAACATGTCCAGTGTCTAAAACACTATCTTGAAGATTCTGGCTAAAGCTAAGGGATTATACAAACACCACAACCATAAAAGAAATTCACCAAGAGGTTGCATTTGACTTGAGCAAGTAAGTGAAAGGGACAATCGCTAAGTTATCATATGTGGAAAAGTTGCCCAAACAGCCATCAACAGCTGAAAGGAAGCGCATAGAGTTAAGAACCCCTTTTTATCCAGCATGCTTGGTTTTGTTTTTTTTTTTTTTTGCGGTACCGGGGATTGAATCCAGGGGCGGTCTACCTCCACGCTACACCCCCAGCCCTATTATTTATACTTTATTTTGAAACTGGGTCTCACGAAGGTACGGAGGGCCTCTGTGATAGTCAATCTAGTTTGTCAACTTGACCTGATCATGACACACCCAAGATCATGTGACTTTCGGTGTGTAACAGCAGATTAAACAGAAAGCCTGCCCTGAATGTAGGCAGCAGGATTCTGATAGGTGCAGGACTTAGATAAAAGAGGGAGAAGCCGCGTAGAGCAATGCGCGACTCTTTCCGAAGAAAATGCTTCTGCTCTCGCCTGATATCGTCGGCCTCCGGCTCATAGAACTGGAACTTCGCCATTTCTCTGAAGAGCTTCTTGATCTTCTGCTCTCGTCTGAGATCATTGGCCTCCAGCCCTTTGAATTGAAACTTCACCATCGTTTCTCCAAAGAGCTTCCTGATCTTCACATCTTGGACTGGGACTGAATTAGTGGTTGCTCTAATCCTGAGACTCCAGCTCTTAGACCGCTTGACCAGCTACTGGTTCTTCTGACTCTCCATGTGCAGTCAGAATTTGGGACTACATTGCTTCAAACTGTAAGCCCATCTGATAAATCCCTTTTTCAAATATACTCATTCTGTGAATTCTGTTAATCTAGTGAACCCTGTCCAATACAGCCTCACTAAGTAGAGAGAGAGAGAGAGAGAGAGAGAGACAGAGAGACAGAGACAGAGACAGACAGAGAGAGAGAGAGAGAGAGAGAAAGAGAGAGAGAGAGAGCTGAGGCTGGTCGCAAACCTGGATCCTCCAGTCTCCGCCTCCCAAAGTACTGGGATTACAAGCGTGCGCCACCATGCCCGGCTCAGCATGCTTGTTTTAAAGTTGACTGTTGGAACCTTACCCTGGCATCTAGTTTAACCTGTGTCACTGTATGGAGCCTTCTTTGACAGGTTGGCCAGAAGAAGCAATGATAGTCTATCCGTACACTTCTGGGAAGCAAGAGATTCTGGGAGGCAGCAATTAGGATCCAAGAAGAGGAATCATCAGCAAAAAAATAAACAACACTTTAAGTTTGCGATTCATTCATTCATAAGTATTTACGAAGTCTGTACTATGGGCCAAATGGTGTCCGGGGCACTAGAGATGGAACAGTGAGGAAGTGAAGGCAAAGCTCTTAAGATACTTTATTCGAGCAGGGCGTGGAGATACAATGAGAAGAGAGACGTAATCACACAGGGAGAGGTGTTTTAAAGAAAATGAAACAGGGGGGTTCAACAGAAAAGAACTCTCAAGGGAGCAGATTCGATGGGGTGATCATATCCGACCTCACTGAGGTGATGGATAAACAGACACCTGCATGATATTAAAGAACATGTTAGGTAAAGATCTAAAGGCAGAGGATTCCAGGAGGAAAGAACATCAAGTACTTAACTAGATTCATTCAAGAAAGTGAAAGACGCAGGCCTCTGTGGCTGGAACACGAATAGCTGCGGTCTATGGAGGCACCGTATACGTCGATACGGCTGGGACAATTTTATATAGAACCTTTTAGGCTAGCTACAGTAAGGATTCTAGGTTGTATTTAAAGTGTGATGCAAACTCACTAGGGAGTTTTGAGCCAACACATGACAAGATCTGGTTATGTTTTTTAAAAAAAAGCATTCAGCTGTTGTGTTTAGAGTATGTGTTTTGGGGGACAGAAACAAGGAAGACAAAATAGGAGACTTGTGAGTTGTCCAGGTGAGAGATGATAGTGGCTTGGATTGAGGTTACAGCAACAGAGAGGAAGTGACGTGTACGAATTGGGGTTATATTTGGGAGGTAGAGAAAACAAGCCTTGCTAATTAATTAGATGTGAGGATGAAAGAAAAAGAGGCAAAACAAGGATGACTTCTACATTTTTGGATTAACTGGGTAGAACGATTTGAAGAGGAACAGGTTTGGAGGGGGTGGATATCCGGAGTTCTGCCTCTGAGATGCCTGTTAAACATGATAATAATAGTATCTACCTTGTAGGGTTGTTGTGAAGAGAGAATAAGAAATGTATAAAAAAAAATTTTAGGTCAGTACCAAGCAGGCAGTAATTTTTCAATAAATATTAACAACTATAATTTTCCTTCATGTAAAGGTAGTTAGAAACAGAAAAGAGCTCTATGAGATGCTGAGAACAAAATTATAAAACTGGCAGTGATGTAGGATTCACTGGTGCTCAAATCATTTCTGGGGAACTTTTATTTTTTTATCCAGCCTGGACAAATGGTACAGAGCACTGAATGTTTATGTTCCCCCAAATTCATGCTGAAATCCTAACCCTCAAAATAATAATATTAAGAGATGGTACCTTTGAAAGGTGATTAGGTCAAGCAGGGGCAGCTCTCATGAATGAAATTAGCGTCTCTAACAGACACACCAGGTTCCTTCCACCATGTGAGGACAAGCGAAGAGACATCAATATGCGAGCCAGGAATTGGGCCCTCGTCAGACATCTGCCTACACATTGATCTTAGACTTCCCAGTCTCCAGGACTGTGAGAAATAAATTGTCATTTATAAGCTACCCAGCCTCTGGTATTTTGTTAGACCCACCTGAATGGATAAAGGCAAACGCTTTTTGTAAACTTCCACAAAAATGGATGACCTTAGCAATACAGCCTGCAAAGTACAACTGACTGATGTGCCTGGGAGACATAGCAATGTCAAATTGCTGTAGAAGTCTCTAAATCTCACTCTCAGTTTCCACACTTATGTTCCATTACAGACCAGTAAAAAAGAGTTTGCAGCCGGGCACCAGGGGACACCCTTTATGAGCACTAGTACTTCAAGTCATGGAGGGACAGAGCTAAAGGAAGAAGGCTCCGGAGCAAACCCAGAGACATACTTAATTCAAGTGGGAGCGGGCCAGGGGTGTTCAGTAGGCTGAAAGGATGGAAACAGCGTTTGCATACATGAGCACGCACGCAATGGGAAATCATATATATTTACGAGTAATCAGTTTTAATTAGGCATAAGGAAAGAGCCTAATCATTCCTGCAGGAACTCGCTCCTCTTCCCACATCTGTGGTATCTGAAGAGAACGAAATCGCTTCCCTGCTTCCCCCTCACAAACACTTCAACCTAATCATCCGAGAAGCAATCTAGCGCTCGGGGTGCGTCAAGTATCCGAAGCTCCTTTACCGCCGAGCTGGGCTCGGCTGGGAACAGAACAATTATCAGACCTGAGAGCCACCAAACTGTCCCCTCAGGATGCTCCAGGCAGCTAGCAGGGACTCAGGACTTCCGTAATGTACCACTCCAGCCTTGTCATCGGCGTCTCTCTAGAAACTCCACTTCCACTGGTCCAAAAGCCCCAGACAGCACGTAAGCCCTAGGCCAGAGCGCACCTCAAAGAATGCACAGGGGAAGGGGCCATATTTGTGGGTAAGGAAGTCAACCGAGTGAAGGACTCTTCATAAAGTCGAGTCCTTTTGGTAAGCAAAACTTGCTTAACTTTCCACTTTCTTGCACTCCCCCGCCGGGCTGCTTCCGCTGGGAGCCCGCCGCCCCGCAGCGCAGCCATGCGCCTTGCAGACGAGCCTGGGGTTGCAAGCCAGCTGCTGAGGACCCGGGGGACAGGACGTGGGTTGCGGGAGGGGACGCGAAGGTGCAGGAGCCTGGGCCCCAGCTCCTCGCCTGCAGGAGGCTCTCGGGCTGCAGGGCTCGCGCGGCGCCACCGCGGCGCAGCCAGGTCCGAGCCCGCGGCACGGCGCGCTGGGTGCCGGGCGAGCGGAGGGCAGGGGCGGGGCGGTGACTCACGCGGCCGCGCTCCCGCCGGGAAGAAGCGGCACCTCCGGCCGCGCGGGGCGAGGGCTGCGCCGGGCGCGGGGCGCATGCGCGCTGCCGGCTCCGCCGCCCCGCCCGCGCTCCTCCCCGCCCCCGCCTGCGGCCGCGCCGCGCTCCGCTCGCTCTCTCCTCGCCCGCCGGGTGCTGAAGTTGGGCGGATGGCAGCCGAGCGGCTCCGCTAGAGGACCGAGCAGCCAGCCCCGCGCCCTCGGACCTCGGTGCGCTGCCCACACCTCCAGGCGACCGGGTGAGATGCCGCCTCTGAAGACGATCGGTGCCAAGTAAATGACATCAAAATGTCTGCTTTGCACCGAGGGATGGGTTGCAAGGTGTGGGGGGAGGTGGCGGGAGCCGCCGGTGCCCGGGCCGGGGTCTCCGCGCGGCTCGGGGAAGTTGCATCCCGCGGCGCTGCCCGGCTCGGTCCGCTCGCCGCCGCCGGCTCTGCGCAGGGCTGCCGAGGGTCCGGCCGCCCCCCGAGCCGCGGGTCCCCGCGCCCCGAGAGCCCGGCACCCCGGGACCCGCGGACAGGGCCGGCGCCGGGGGCCGCGGGCTCCAGGTCCCGATTGCTTCTGGCGGTCGGTTGGTAGAGAACCGAATGGGAAATCGTCCCATCGCCCGATCGTCTCGGATGGTGTTTTTTCTCCCTGATCTTTCTGTACCTTTGAGGAAAGGCGCTATTCAGGGGGAGAAGGTTGCAAAAAAAAAAAAAAAAGAAAGAAAAACCGAATACCTTGAGAGGCGGTAAAATTGTGTGTGTGTGTGTGTGTGTGTGTGTGTGTGTGTGTAGGGGCGAGGGTCTCTTTTGTTCCTTCCCCTCCCCGTAGGCAAGGGGAAGGGAGTTCTGGTGTGCTAGGCATGGGGTAGGTTTCGTACACGCCGAGGGGGCGAGGATGAGGAACGCCCACCGGACCCACCGCCGCTGCCCGGCGGGTACCTCTGAGACCCCTGGCTGTGGGTGATGATGATTCTTATTATTATCCGTGGAATCACACATTCACAGCTGCCTCCTCGCCAGCATCCCTCCTCCTCTCCCTCTTCACGGGCTGCGGCAGAGGCTGGGTGCAGACACTCCGCCGTTTTCTCCTCTTCTCCCTACCTCCCTGTCTCGGTGAAAAATGTCGGAGGGCTCGAGGATGGCGGAGGGACGGAGCTGGCCTCCCAAGCCGCGGTGGGGAGATGCTCCTGGTGAGCCGGAGGTTGCTGGCAGCGCGTCCTGGGCAGCTTTGCGAGTCTCTGGGCTCCGGGAAACGGAGCAGGGGTCGCCTGGCCAAAAAGACGTCCTCCTGGTGCGTGGACCCGCCCTGGCCTCCTTCTCCAGCCAGGAGCCCGGGACACCAGTTCACCTGAGTGAATCCTGGGCGCTCTGGAAAGACGGACCCACCCGGCTCCCTGTACACTTTCCTATCCACCCCCTCTCCCTGCCCACCCTTCAATAAAAGCCTCCTTTAAGAGTCTTGTCTGGAGAACTTTGCAAGCTGTGCAGTTGCTTCTTTAAAAAAAAAAAAATTGTCTTGCAGCGAGATTCTTACCACCATGGGATGGCTATCACAAATAATAAAGAGAAATCTTAGTTTGGTTCCAACCTAGAATAAGCACTTCTGAGACCAGTGTCATCTGCATTTCCGGCAGTGAAGCATACTGGCTTTCCGGGTGGCGAACCCCTCTGGAAATCATTTAATTGGCAAAGTGAGGAATAAATTTTACTCCCGTAATGGGAAATAGCGTTTTCTCGTGGATTCATAGCTGCTAGACACTGTATGCATTAGGTAACCTAGTAAACTCTGAAACACTGTAAGTACATTGTATTTGTTTCTGAAGACTTTGGTAGTAAGTTATCCACGAACTGTACATTGTAGCATTAATCACTAATCAAAAGGTAATTTGTACTAATGAATTCAAATGAATGAAAAGTTTGACCTTCTCCAGTTATGTTACTATTCAGTCATTTCTTCTCTTAGCATGATCTAAAACAGTAATTTACACTGGAGTCTAAATCTACACAGGGGAGTGTAGATTTATTCACTGTTTTTATAATCTTCATGATAACCATGGAAGAGTAATTTATTTAGTTTGTGGAGTTGAGAAAAATAAGAAGTGTTTATCATTACAAAAAGATCAGGGGCATAATTTATTCAATAAAATGAACCCCCATGGAAATGACAGAGCCCAGAACATTCATTCACCCTCCCTCCTGAAATTGTGGTCTGAAAAATCAAGAAAACTACCTAATTTACAACGAACAACATACAATGTCCACTTTGACAATTTCTGCTTTTTGGCCTGGTTCGTCAGCTACTCCTTGGTGTTTGGTTCCAGTGGATTGAAACTAAACTTTGCTGTCTCTCTAAGGCAAACAGCATCTCCTTCTCAAATAGATATCTTTGGTTTGGTGGTGGTGGTGGAGGGTTAACTTATGAGATCCTAGTTTATTTGAACTCATAATGTTGAAGGTCTAAGTCCATTATCATTCCTATGGACTTCTTATACTTTTGCATAATAAATGAATAGCCTTCATATATATTCTTATTCATTTGGTTATATTAAAACAGACCAGTAAAACGGAATGATAATTATTCTACATTTAATTGATAAAAATTCTAAGTGACTCATAAAGAGTGAGAAAGAACGTACGCACTAATCTACTGTTATAATGGATTTTTTACTAGAAGTCCATTTGCTGAAATACATGGATTTTTCTGGAAACGTGGAAAGTGGTAATGGACAATGAGGTATGGTGCTAAGAGGGATGGATATTCATTGAACTACATTTCTGCTGGGAATCCTGGTAGTCCAACTCTATCCACTTAACAGGGAAGATGTTGTACCATCTACAAGACCAAATGCAGGGACCGTGCTGTAGCCACTGAATGAGAATAATGCTGTGTGATGTTGAAGACATTTTATTTCATCTGGCCATTATATTTAGAGTATAACTATGAATGAACAGATTGGGGAGGCTTGAAACTCTATGCCATTTCTAAGGGAATGTCTTGGTTCCTCAAACATAAGTTTTTATGGAAAGTTTAAAAAAACAAAACAGTCCTTTGCTATAAATAGACAGTGGGACTTTCAATGTTAGAATGACAGATATCCCCACCTTCCTCTCTTACTCCATCTCTCCCTATCCCTAAAAGACACTTTTCTAACTTCCAAAAAATTCATTTTGGCTATTATTCCCGCTGTCATGCCAGTACCTGGCACAATATCTGGCAAAAAAGTAGGTATTAAATGCATATTTCTTAAATGAATCAACTTAGCGGAATTGACTTGAGTCAAAAAGTCTTCCAAGGTCAGAATTACAAATTTTAAAAGAGCGCTTATGCTTTTTACCAATTGCACGAGTTTGAGATCATTAAGAGCATGTCCGTGACTGGACATCTTTGGAGGAAGCATCATGGATGGCTATCACAAATAATAAAGACAAATCTTAGTTTGGTTCCCACCTAGAATAAACATTTCTGAGATGCCATCTGCACTTCCAGCAGTCATGCTTACTGTCTTTCCGGGTGGTCAACCCCTCTGGAAATCATTTAATTTACATTTAGAAATTTTAAAAATAATTTTTTCCAGCCGGACGTGGTAGCGCACGCTTATAATCCCAGTACTTGGGAGGCTGAGACTGGAGGATTCGGGTTCGTGGCCAGCCTCAGCTACTTACTTAGTGAGGTCCTCCGCAGCCTAGTGAGACCCTGTTTCAAACTAAAGAATTAAAAAATAGGCTGGGGCTGTAGCTCAGAGGTAGAATGCCTCTGGGTTCAATCCCCAGTACCGCAAAAAAACAAAAAAAAAATAATTTTTCCAAATAGCCACATTGTGAAGATGTATGTTTTTAATACAACACTTATAATATTGATTTGTCTCCCAGTTATAAAGCCATATTTGCTTATTTTGAATCCCCTAGAACACAGGGCAATGTATTAAACAATATGAAAATTACCTGTGGGCAGACATGGATATGTTGGACACAAATTTTGGCTAAGCTGACCTTCACTCCTGTCCTGGGTCCTCCACTTAGTAGCTGTGTGGCTGTGTTACTTACCTGCTGTGAGCCTCAGTTTCTTCAGATAAACAACTGGAGTAAAGATTCACCTTCCTGGATGGCTTCAAGCAGAGATATACTGCAGTGTATATAGAGTACTGAACATAATGCTTAGTATGTACTGAGAACTTATAATTTATCCTAGTGCCTAAAGACTTGCTATGGAAATTGCAGCATATTTTACCATTGGTTCACCCTGGGTATAAATGTCCCATTGTGTAAAGAACTGGAATCAGATTGTAGAATGTCATATTTGTTTTTATAAAAATTAATATTACTTTGTAAATATTCCTATATATTTACAGTTTAGTGATCTCAAAATAATTCATTTTATGACTGTCTTAATTTATTTAGCCTTTCTTTTATTTTGGGCTATTATGTTATTCTCAGTCTTTTCTACTTCAACTGGTATGCATCCTTTTTCCTAGTTGTTTGTATGCATATCTGTAATGTAGTTTTCCTCAGGTTTGATGTGTAGAATACTTCTCACCGACATAATATCATCTTAAAAAATCTTGGCTAACTTGATAGATGAAGCTAATCTTTTCCAAACGTTTATTTCTTGGTCACTAAGAAAGCTGATTACTTCTCGACATGCTTATAAAGCAAAATTTTATCTTTTATCATTCTTGTCTTTGAGGATGGCTTATTCAAGTCTTTTGCCCATATGTGCATTGGTATTTGGGTACATTTTTCTTACTCACTTGAGTGTTAATATTATTGTCTTTAAAGGGGGAAAAGCAAACAAGGAAAGGAAATGCTTAGTGGCAAAGACTGGAGAGAGTAACATAGCTAACTCAGAAAGACCCAGGAGGGCCAGGCGTGGTGGCACATGCTTGTAATCCCAGTACTTTGGGAAGCGGAGACCGGAGGATCCGGGTTCGCGGCCAGCCTCAGCTCTCTCTATCTCTCTCTCCCCCCCCCCTCTCTACTTAGTGAGGCCCTCCACAACTTCGTGAGACCTGGTTTCAAAATAAAGTATAAAAAATAGGGCTGGGGGTGTAGTTCGGAGGTAGAACACCTCTGGGTTCAATCCCCGGTACCGCAAAAAAAAGAAAGACCCAGGAGGGATCCGCACTGGATCAGGGTTGCAGTGGTGTTCACAACCTACCACCATGGCTAGCTTGTACCGTTCCTTTTTTTTTTTTTTAATTAATTTATTTATTTTGTGGTGCTGCTGGGGATTGAACTACCCCTCCTGTGTACACCCCCAGCCCTATTTTATTTTTTATTTGGAAACCGGGTCTTGCTACATTGTTGAGAGTCTCACTAAGTTGTTGAAGCTGGCCAGGAACCTAGGATCCTCCTGTCTCAGCCTCCCAAGTACTGGGATGACAGGTGTGCGCCACCACACCTGGATCACAGCTCCTGTTAGAAGCCCAGGCCGCTAAATAGTTGTCCAGTGCCTCACTGAGAAGCTTGTGCATGGAGAGATCCTGGATTTCCATGGCGTGTTTCCGTCAGTTGCCAGTGTTGTGAGAGGGTTTTCGAGTTTTCCTGGGATAAATGGATTGAAAGGGAAGATGACAGTGCATGGAGGTCCTAGGGGGCACTAGGAGGGAAGGAGGTGGGAAGGGAAAAAAAAGAAGAACTGATGAAAAAACAGTTCAAATTATGTTGTGCCCCTGTATGAAAGAATCACTACCAATTTCACTATTACGTACAGGGAGGGATGGGGAGCGGAGTAGGACACAAAGGGAAACTTATCGAGACCTGCCTGCATGTTTGTTTGTATGATTTTGAACCTCCCTGTGATGTATAAGCACGATGTACCAATAGAAGTATAAAAATTAAAATCTAGTAGAGCAAATTTACATACATATAGAAGTTTCACAGATAAAAAAATTCTCATCAGAATGAAATAATCTGGATTATTAAGTCATATCATGTTAATATCACAAAATTTTCAGCCGTAGTTATAATTTAAATATTTAAAAGGTAAGAATCTAATCTGTTCCTTTAATGACTTTTGTATCCATGTTCCACATGATTTAGTGAACTTATAGGCTCCTGATTTTGACTTTTTAAATTCTATAACTTTTGAGAAAATTTTGTTTCAAGAGCTTAATTATTTTGCTTGGAAAAAATCTATGAAGTCTCTTAGATATGAAACTACCTAATGAGTATAAAATTTTATACTCATCGGAAGTTCCAGTTTATCAAATAGAGTAAAACCTCAGTCAGGATCAATGATTGGGAGGTTCCTATAAGAGAAGCAATGAGCTATGGTAGAAAGTAAAATCTCATTTCAAATAGAACTGTATTTGAATTTTTCCTCTACTATTTACTAGATGTGCAGGCTTCTTCAAAAAATTATGCAAGTATTTTGTAATTGGAATTCTAGCATGAATAATTAACACGTAAAATTTCCGTGAATTTCTTGAACTTCATATATGAAATTTTCTTTCAAATCTCTGTGTCAATAAATATAATTTTATGATAGACAATGAATATGGTTCACAAAGCAAATATTTACTTCCTGTGGGCCACAGGCTTTTCACAGTACTGTTGATTGGCTCTTGAAATACACAGGTTATAATTCCAGGGCCATGAATTACAATAAAACAGACACAGCCCAGGGGAAATTAGAGCAGAAATGAAATGAGCAGGTGAGTGTTTATTTCATTTCATCAATTATATCAGGTCTTCTCTGTGCATCGTGAATTAAATCCAGTGACAACGGTTTTCTGAAAGTTGATGACACCTTTCCCATTTATTTTCAGTCTCAATGAAAAGTAGGGGTTTGATTTTGGTGTATTATGAAAGGTTATCTAATCTAGAGATTTCATGAGTCAATTTTGGTACAAAGAAGACCACCACACTTCCCTGTCCTATTTCCCAGAACTCTTCTACTTCTTTAGTATTCAGTTAAACCAAATCAAAGTCCGCTATATCACAAGCAGCATTCTATAATATTTAATTTAAATGATATGTGTAAAAAAGCATACGGAAATGTTTCCTTGACGGAAAGCCGTGGTTTTTTTTTTTTTTTTTTGTGGTACTAGAGATTGAATCCCGGGGACACTCTAGCACTGAGCTACACCTTAGCTCTATTTATTTTCATTTTGAGATAGAGCCTCACTATGTTGCAGAGGCTGGCCTCAATCCTCCTACCTCAGCCCACTGAGTCAGAAAGAAATTTTAAAAGCAGAGAATATAATTTAGTAGACAGAGCTCAGGTTTTAGAGTCAAATAACCAGGAATTTAGACTTAACCTCTTTGAGCTTCAGTATCACTCTCTGTAAAACTGAAAATGATGATTGAATGTGCCTCAAAAATTGTTGAAAGATGAAATGAAAGAATGTCAATGAAAGTGCTTCATACATTGACAATCACTATGCATGTGATATTTATTTAACTACAGTTAAATAAATAAAATAAATACAAGAAATGTTGTGTTGTGTAGACCATATATGCTTGAAGGGACTTTACTTTCTTGGCAGTATTTGTCTTAACTAACGGGACCTTATTAATGTTGAAGTTGGTCTCCATGTGTTTCCTTGTCTTAGCCTTTCCTGACTACTTTGTTTAAAAAACAAGCTAAATGAATATTCATGCATTCTTAAACATTTTTGACAACCTACTATGTGCCAAGCTCTACCATATGACTTTTAGATGCAAAGATTAATTAAACCTGGCCCTTTCCATAAGAAGTTCACATGTAAGTTGTTTGGCATATTATTTTGCTGGTATCTAGTGAGCATTGGTTATTCTAAATTTACAATCATAAGCCTGGCGTGGTGGCGCACGTTTGTAATCCCAGTAATTGGGAGGCTGAGACTGGAGGATCCGGGTTTGCCACCAGCCGCAGCTACTTAGTGATGTTAGAAATAACTTTTTACGGCGTCTAAAGAAACAGCACGTGTTTGAAAATTGCTTGGCCAGGCGATTTTACTTTTTTGCAAAAAAGGGTGCTCCCAGATATGTGAGAGAGCACGCTTCACAAAGAACCCAGTGGGTCTTATATCCCTAACACAAGTCTCCTCCTGCGCTGAACTCCTATTGGTCGAAGTTCCAGCTTCACAGTCTTCCTGATCAGCTACAAGGGAAGATGGGGGGTGGGGGTGGACACCAGTAATCTCTTAAGAGATGTTAATTTGGGGAAGGAATGTAAGTCCCTACCAGGTTACAAAATGGCCATCTAAGTGAAACTACCTCCTTTGACAGAAAAGATACAATTATATTCTCACAGTGAAGCCCTCCACAACTTAGTGAGACTCTGTTTCAAAATAAAGAATAAAAAATAGGGCTAGGGGTGTATCCCGGAGGTAGAATGCCCCTGGGTTCAATCCCCAGTACCGCAAAATAAACAAACAAATAAATAAATTTACAATCATAACTAAATATCACCTGGGAGTAATAAGGAGGATTTCTTTAAGGTTTAGCAATTTAGGTGAATTGATCAGAAAATTTAGGAACCTCTACCCAGTAAAGTGCAAACAAGCTGTTAAGCAGACTCAGAGATAAGAAGGAAAGCAGGAAGTGGCTCTGCAGGTGGATGGTTTAACAACCTCCACCACATCAACACAGCAAAAGGCAGGAGGCTTAGACCTCTTGGTGAGTCTCCAAATAGGGAAAATCTCCAATCCATTGCCCTCAGATAATTTAAGGTATACTAAAATGTCACTGTGTGGGTGAACCAAGGGAGTTGGAGAGCATGCTGTCCCCCTTCCCTCTGCCTTATTGCATGGTTTCCATGCAATAACAATGTTATGAATTTTTCTTCCGATACTATTCTGTCCTTGATAGTAATCTTTTTTTGTAGTAGAGTACATTGACCAACAATCCAGAAAACTCATTTGATAGAAAAAATGTGTGTGTATATATATTTGATTTTGGAGAAAGAAAACCCCTTCAACATGGACTTGTTGAAATCCCTAGGGTGATTTCTAAACCTAGCAGCTTGATTTCCTCTGATCTTAAGATTTGATACCATTTATAAAATCAGGGTAAAGACTCAAATCCTTCCTTAGCAATATGTTATGAATATACAGTTAATTTTTCCTGTTTATGTAATGAAAGATACTGACACGAGGAATGAATGAATCTGCAGGTAAACGCAGCCCTCATGCCAACCGCTATATTTAACATGCCTGTCATTAAACCTTTAACTGGGCTGTTAATAAGTAACCAGGTGTGTGCTACTCTGAGGTTTGAACCTATTTCTATTTCTGTTTATTTCTACTTAGCATGGCCATACAGTATTTTACCTGTGACCTACGAGTTTAGATTCATCAAGATTCACTTAATAAAAGGAAAAGAAAAGGGAGTATTTATGAGGGCACTAGGCACAGACATGCTATAATGCAATACAGCGACCTCTGTAATTTACAAACTGATATGACCAACAGCTGTGTTGTGAGTTGCACTATCCAATATGCTCTACTGTAAGTTGTTGTATTAAATACTCTAGTGAGAATTGGACTATTAACATTTTCCTACCTACTGCTCAATTGAGGATTAATATTTGATACCCCTTATTAATATTATTAGTCATAGTAATACCAATAGTTTTTCTAAATAAGTTGAGGGGAAAGAAATATAAATTCTTTCTGTACATCTAACACATCACCAAAAAAATGATGTTTGCTGGTATTTGATATAATTTGGGGAGTGTGTGTGTGTGTGTGTGTGTGTGTGTGTGTGTGTGTGTTACTGGGTATGGAACCCAGGGACATTCTACCTCCGAGCTACAACCTCAGCCCTTTTTATTTTTTGTTTGAAACAAGGTCTCACTACGTTGCTGAGAGTCTCACTGTGTTGCTGAGGCTGGCCTCAAACCTGTGATCTTCCTGTCTCAGCCTCCCAAATACTGGGGTTACAGGCATGAATTTGGATGACTTCATATAAGCTTTTGTCTGAAATTTAAAACATCACAAACTCAAATGTTCACTCTATCAGGACAAAGAAAGAAAAACCCTGCAGTTTCATTCCCTTCTGGTGGTCAGGAATAAGCTGGCCTGAACGTCCTATCTCTTCTAGTTTATGAATAAATAATGTTAGCAATTTTGATGCAAGCTATTGGAGCTTCATGTCCAGTTATCTCAATTTGCACCGTTGAAGAAATATTTTAGACAAAATTACCTCTAGTAAGTTCAGTGTCTAACAACCCACCTATATTTATATAAATGATATCTTTAATTGAAAACATATTTATGTGTTATTTTAATGCTGAAAACCAAGAGATAGAAAAATCCTTTACAATCTGGAATTGTCTCCAAAGTTTAATATTTTGAAAAGGTAGTTCACATGTCAGTATATGCACATATGTGTGTGTTTCCCCTTAGTATTCATGAATGGAAAGGTAACACTGACACGGTCCCTGGGTAATCCTGGCCCAGAATCCAGGAAAATAGATACACACTTGGGAATACAGGAGAGATCAATGAGAGGAGAAGGAAAGTCAGCTTAAAAAGCAGGAAGTCTGTGCTCAGAAAACAAGACTCTCAGCTAAAACCTCATTATATCTTAAAGTATCATATCCTTCAACATATTATTATATAATCTGCCATGTTATGTAACCACTTCCAGTTTCGTGAATTCATGTGACCTACTCTTAAGAAGGTAATTTTTTCCCATTAATTCGGTAATTTCATTGACTAAACAGCTGAGTAATGCAAGTGGGATTTCATGAGGTAGAATTCCATTAAATAAATGTTAATTCCAGGAAGGAAAAAATGCGAAGCACTTCTTGACCTGACGTAGGTTGTGCTACGTAGTTCAAAATTCTTGTAGGTGTTACCAAAATTCAGTCCCATTGATAAAAAATATATATATATATACTGAATTTTCATTTTTAAATGCAACAATTCCTGTATCTAACTTATGTAAAATCAATTCCATTTTTATGATATAGAGACCTTTATATATATATGCATATATTTTTTTAAGTAGCAGCAATGACTGAATGCACATGCTAAGCTTTGTCTTATTGAGCAACAGGACAGTGTAAATGACTTAAGTCTTAAATTTTGGGGGAGAGACAAGCGTGCTAAGAGAAGCTTGTGTGCTCATGGCCACTGAGATTATTTTTAAGGGAATGTCGATTTATGGCTTAGTAGTTACTCACTGAAGCTGCTGATCTTAACCAAAATCAACTTTGGCACTTAGTGTGCTGACTTCTGACCACTTATCCCCAAGAGAGTTCTAGTCTGGTTAGATTTCAGGGGAAAAAAAGTATGTCATGTGCCTGAGAGTAGAGCTCAGAGGGTACAATCTAAAAAGTTAAACTAGGGACAAGCAGAAATACGGAAAGAACGAGAGGTCTTTTGGTGCCTTGGTAAGTGTGGCCTGTGTTGGTCTGAATTTCTAAGTGTTTGCATTTGATTTTCAAGTTTTCTAGAGGTTCAGCCACTCATCAATTTCACCTTTTCTATTTCCTGCCTCCTTGTTTTAATGAATGCACTGTGTAATTGGTGCCCTATTCTGTAACTGGAAAAAAAGTAAAATTATAGAGGACATAGCCCAAGTCTCAAGGAGCCTAAAGACAACTTGAAGAGAGGAGCTATGTATGTTACTTTTCGGTATTCTTATAGTCTAGGAGAGAAATAAAATATTGCAAGTCAGGAATCTTCTGGATCAGAACCTGGCAAAAGATTCACAGAGATTGTGAAACTTTTTCAAGTTATCACAAGATAGAAGTTTGCTAGGCAAAGCAGGGCCTTCCAGGCTCAAGGACAGTTTAAAGAAAGGCACAGAACTAGGGCAATCCAGTAACTGTTTTGTGGCACAGTTTTCCCAAACCATGTAACCTGTGCGGGAAACCTCAGGATCAGGCTAGGAGACATATATACTGACATGTGTGACACTATCAAAGTGAGCAGTTGCAATGCTCTTGACAAGCAAAGAGCGCAGTGAAGTCCCAGAGGGAGAGATGGCGGAGGTCAGAGCTGGGTGTGAAATGGGAGCTTCTTCAGGTGTGTGCAGTGGGGAGGGGAAGCGAGGTTGGAATATGATTTCACTGTCCAGGTGAGAGAACAGGGAAGCAGCAAAGGGCCCGACTCCCGGGAAGAGGACATCTTAGGACTCCATCAACAGAGAGACTTAAGAAATCAAACAGGAGCCTTAAAGCTGGCATGGAGGATCGAAGCCTGTGTGTCTGGGTAATAAAGATGCCATTGAGACATGAGAAATGAAAGTGATGATGGGGTTAAGGACGGAATAAGTTCAGCTGAATGTGGGAAATAGTTCGACATACCCATCAAAGTGCCCGCGGATGTTTATCATGCTCTGATTAGAAAGCCTCCGGGATATTAGTTGAGTAAGTAGGAAGCAGTGCCTATGCTCTTAGGCTATGTCAATAGAGCCACATAGTGTCTAGACTGAAGTTGGTGACAGTTCTGTTCCCTTCGGCCGATTCGGCTCACCACCGGAGTGGAATGCAGATGGTGAAATAAACTTGCAGAACAAAAACAATTCCTGTGAGAAGGGACTGAAGGAATTTGTACTTTCTTAACCTGGAATAGAGTGGTCCCCATGGAGAATCATTTGGAGAAGAGCCAGGGGAAATAATTAAGTTAATTCTAACTTAACAAATGTATAATGGAAACAAGCCACATGGCAGAGTTGAGAAGAGATAACCTGTATAATGTCCGGGCATAACGTCAATGCACCGAAGCTCTTACTGTGACCCTTATTAGTGGCAATGCAACTGGTGGGCACGCATCAGAGGGAGATTTTGCCATATGATTGGAAACAACTTTTTGTTTTCTATTTGTGGTACTGGGGATTGAACCCAGGGGCATTCTACCCCCAAGCTACACCCCCAGCCCTTTTATAGATATATTTTATTCATATATATATATTATATATATATATATATGTATGTATGTATTTTGTTTTGAAACAGGGTCTTGCTAGGTTGCTGAGAATCTTGCTAAATTGCTGAGACTGGCCTCAAACCTGTGATCCTTCTACCTCGGCCTTAAAAATACTGGGATTACAAGCGTGTGCCACTGTACCTGGCAGAAATTACTGTTTTTGTTTTTGAGACAGGGTCTTGCTCCATTGCCCGTGTCACTGTGCCCTGGAAATGATGTTTCAACTGTCATAGCTGGCCAGTTAGGTGAGCTGCCTAAATGGCAGGTTTCCTGTCCCTGAAGAGCATATGGTGGACAAATATTTAGTGAAGATTAGGAGGTGAATGAGCTCCAAGGCCTCATTCTAACTCTGAAGTTCAAATGGCTCCAGGGAATTCAGAAAGCAAATCTAAGACAAAGACTGGGGCTAAAATTAAGTCTTTTTTAGTTACAGGTCACAGTATAGGAAAAGGAAAGAGTGCCCAAAGGAAAAGTGGCGAGAATGAATGGGAGCTTGGAGGAGAGTCCCAGAGCGCCCTGCATTAAATGGACATGTGGGGAAAGACACTGAAAATACACACACGTGCAAGCATGCGCATGCATACAGAAGATGGCCAGGGTGAGAAGGACAACGGAGGTTAGAAAAGGATGAAATGATGTCATCTCAGAGAAATGGATAGAACGGAGAACATCGTGTTAAGTGAGATGAGCCAGACTCAGAAAGTCAAGGCTGTGTGTTTCCTCTTATATGTGGAAACTAGAGAAGGAAGGAAGGAAGGAAGGAAGGAAGGGAGGGAGGGAGGGAGGGAAAGAAAGGAAAGAAAGAAAGAAAGAAAGAAAGAAAGAAAGAAAGAAAGAAGAAAGAAAGAAAGAAAGAAAGAAAGAAAGAAAGAAAGAGGGGAGGGGAGGGAGGAAGGAAGGAAGGAAGGAAGAAGGAAGGAAAGAAGGAAAGAAAAGAGGAAGGGAGGGAGGGTCTTATGAAAATAGAAATGAGAACAGTAGGATAGAGGAAGGGGATGGGGAGGAAGGAAGAAAGTGAAAGGGGACATACCAGGGAATGAAATTGACCAAATTATTAAATGTTCATATACAAATATGTAGCATGAATTTCACTATTCTGCATAATCATAATGCATCAATAAAAAGTCTTTAAAAAGAGAATGAAGGTATCATATTATGCCTTGAAACCTAAAAAGTGGAGATATTTTTTAACCAATTTTGTTTATATGTATATTGATCATCCAGAAAGGATTGAACAAGAGAGAGTTTTAAGAAAAGAGCAACAGAGTTATGTCATGTGGTGGAAAGGTTGAGAAAGATCAGGACCGGGATGACATATCTGATTTTGCAATGAGGAAGTTACTGTTACTTGGGATGGTAGTCGAGGAAGCACGTGTGATTAACGATTTATACATCATCTATTTCAAAGGTTTCAGGAAGCTTAAATAAAAGCACTTTCACAGGGCTCAGTGAAAATGAAACAAAGATAAGAAACCACAAAGAAGAATAAATGGAGAGAAGGGTGGATGTGCCACAAAGCCTGGATAAGATTGATATTGTAATAAGAGCGCTGCCTTTTAGCTCCAAGACTCCTGGTAGTGGGACAGGTTCTCTATAACACACTAATTTAATGAAAGAAAACAGGTTTTCAGAGGAATTTTTCTTTCCTGGTACCAATTTCTAGGAAGCATGTATGCCATGTATTCTTGAGTATAGAAAAGTGGCATTTTAGACAATGTGACCAGCAAAGGTTCTACTGAAGTTGCAGGCTCATTGTGGATTGCTATTTTCTTCTTTATGTCCTTGAAGGTCAAGTGTGCAGTAGAAAGGCAAGGTCTTAAATGGCAGTAAGGCAGTGATAATTCTGGAGGGCAAAGACTAGAGGGGCATTCAAGTAGTCCTGAAAAGTCAGCACGCAGAATGGCAGTAGGGCAGTTTCAGGAATATGAGGAGGAGGACAAGCACCCTGCAACCTTACTGTCCATCTTGCTTCCCCCAAAGCACATCCCCGGACCTTTGTCATCATTTGTCTCAGGTCACCTGTCACTGCTTCAAGTGGCACCTGGACTCTCAGCCTAATATGGGCCCTTCGCCCTCCCTCCTCTCATCAGTCACTCTCTAACAATAATCACTTTTATTTTTTCATAGCATTTACTGCTCTACTTGATTATTTTATGTATTATTAGTCTCTCTCCACCCACAAACTAGAATGTGAGCTAGTCTACTGAATGCTGCAGGGAACAGGGTATGCTCGGTATGTTGAAGGAATGAAGACTTTGTGTATGGGGAAGAATTCAACTGAGGATCAGTAAGAGAACTGAATGGCATGAGAGTGTTGGGGAATGGAATAAATTCTCTTATAACCTGTTAGCTGAGGAAAAGATGGTGGTTATGGAAATGACACAGTTTTGTCCTGGAAACTTGAAGAATATTGGGGTTTAGGGGAAGAATACACTCTCTCTTTATAATTTCCTGTCCATGCACAAGAATCAGGGGTGCTAAGATGAACAGAAAGTTCATGAATATTCACTGACCATGTTTACAAGGGGTGGAGCTAAGTGGGAAGACTACAAAGAGCACTGCCTTGTGCAACTCTTTTCTCCCTTATTGGATAAGATTGCTTAATGTAGCTGAGCACTGAGGTACACGCCTTGTAATCCCAATATTTGGAAGGCTGAAGTAGGAGGGTCACAGGTTCGAGTACAGCCTCAGCAATTTATACAGAATCTGTTTTAAAATAAAAAAATAAAAAGGGCTGGGGTGTAGCGCAAAGATAAAATGTCCCTGGGTTCAATCCCCAGGACCAAAAACAAATGAATGAATGAATGAATATAAAAAAGCAAGTGCCAGTAGAGAGAAGCTCATTAGAATGGAAGAGGAAGCTGGGATCAGGAAGGGAGAGATTGGAGATAAATCAGGAAATTAACCAGAGAACACTAAATGTAGACTAGTTGTTTACAGAAGTAGGAGAGGAGAGGACTAACTAGTGGAGAGGTAACAGCAGACTGAGGGGGGAGCAGAACCAAAGAAAACACTTAACATTTATTAGAGTTTAGAGAACTAAATGATTGGCAGTAAGAAGCAAAATTATCAATGTAGAGGGGTCTGGAAAAATATCATGGAATTTGCTGGAGCATCCATTCTATTCTTTCTTGAGCAATTTAAAATGTTTCTATATCAAAATCAAAACAAATGTTAGGGAATGGTGCATAATACTTATGGGTTTGCTTGTTAGTTTGTTTGTTTTTTGGCTTAGACCTGCTGCTTGGAAGCTATTTTGATTATTTAGGCACCATATTGGGCTTTGCCTCCCGGCTCCAGGGTGCAAGTTTGCAATTTTGAGATAGTGGAATTTCCCCAAGGTCGTGAACAGGCAAGGGATTTTAGAGTCACAGAGCATAATAAGTTCAAAAGGCACCTTGAAATCATCTAAGTCTACAAAATAATGTTTTTCCCCCTCATCTTCTTATCTCTAATATTTTAACTCATAGCCAGAAGAAAGATGTTGTGAGACAGATAGGACAAATTGGTCTTTCTCTAATGGCTTCACTTGAAGCATCTGAAATGACAAAAAAAAAAAAATAGCATTTTCAGCCTAGAAAAAGAATAGAAAAATCTTCAATCTTGTATTTCTTATATGCCGTGTGAACTTTGATCATAATAGTAACTGCATTAGTCAGTCAAATGTTTGGCTGTTAAAACTAACAAGTAAGCAAAGACTTTCCTCATTAAAAACTTGTTAAATTGTTCCACAAGAGGATGTCCAAATTAATGAGTGTTGCCTTTATGGAATGAGCAAAAATAAGTGCTCAGAATTTCTAGCAGGAGAGAATGTGCTCTTAAGAAACAGAAGTGAGCATTAAAAGGAAAAATACCTCAAGAACTCACCGGCTCCTCAAGTGAATGCATATCTAAAATAAGGTAGATTTTCATGGACACTCATTCTTTTACATGATGGTGAACTTTGATCCGAGAGTAGAGGGGTGAACAGAACATTGAAATTCAGATAATAAAAATGAAAAAAAAAGGGTGTGTAACTGCAAATCTTTCCAACCATAAAGCAGAAACTAAATTCATCTTCTGTAATATTTTGTTTGTTTCTAATATTCCACTGCCTTTGGTTTTTATAAAAAAATAGTCTGGGAATGAGGAGTAGGTGATTTGGAGAAAAATTGCAAATAAAAGGGATTCATGCTGAATTTTTGTGTATGGCTCATCAAATGATGTTGTCTTTATGAAATACATATGTGCACTTACTACATGCTAGGCACTGTTCTGGGAGATTCTGATTATTTTTGGAGGACAAAGGATGCAAAGATGCCTTCCTCCACGAGATTTCTGTGCTTGATCTTTTGGGGGTCCTTTGTAAAGCAGGACAGTCCAGTTGATGGCTGCGCTTGCGCACATGGGCGTGCACACACACGCATATGACATATATATATATATATTTTTTGCTTTTACATTTGATGCAAATAAATGAGGCTAAATGAGGTAGTATCAAAGGCCTGCTGGTCGTATCAGATTGGAATATAATAATGATTTAAAAGCTGACATAACTTGGTATCAGTCCATTTCAAATCAATATTTTGCATTACTACAAATGTATTAATTGCAGTTTGGAAAATACTGGAATGAGCTGTCAGAGGAAGGAGATTCCAGTGTTTTGCCTTCTCTCATTCAAGGAAATACATGGCTGATAGCATCCAAAGTTTTGGGCAGAAGGGGGGAGAAATGAGCCCATTTTTCTCAGGCAAGAAATTGACTTCCCTCCAGGAATTTCCCAGGAATGAGCTGCCTGATTTATCTTCCCTCCCTTAGCTGATTCTTGCATTTGGCTGCCAAACCCGCTTCCAAGTGTTTTAGGCTTGGAGGTGCATTTCATAGAATTTAGAACATAATTAACTAAAGCAGAAGCGTTCGGAGATACATCAGAAAATTAAGGCCGCATTTCGTGAGATGGGTAATATACCTTCACATACTGCCATAGTATTATTCGAACTGTTTCCTTCTTCAGTGGATATCCACAAAGAGCTGTGTGCATGTATGTTTTTATCACATCAAACATCACTATGATGTGTAATTGCAGTGCACTAATAGAATAATTTTTTTAAAAAGATAATAGAAGTAAAGGTGGCATTTAACATAGCACCGGGCACTTACTAAGGCCTCAATAAATGTTATCTATAAAATAAAAGAAAGAAAGAAAATTGAGATTATATGTAACAGAGGTTAAAAACCAAAAGGAATATTTTCCTGAAATGGATATGTAGGCAATAAGAATTCAATTTTATTTTCTCCAAATTCTGGGGAAAAGGATATATGGAAGCTATGTAGCGTGCCAACGTGGGATGAAATGAATGCAGAGGCAGAGACAGCTTAAGAGCACGAGGAAGGACATGGTGTTTTCTCTTTCGGAGGAGGGAGGCAGGTATTCTGCAGGTTGCCCTACAACTCCATGTACCCTACCTTTCCAGTTACACTATAGGAGAAACAACCCTGTGCTTAAAGCACTCATTTGGAGCAATCTGTGATTTACCTGTGATTTGTTTCCTTTATATGTGAGTGTGTGTGTGTGTGTGTGTGTGTGTGTGTGTGTGTGTGTTCATAATGACATACACAGAGTAGCAGTATGGCTTTGTTTTCAAGAAGGCACTGAAGCAAAAAATGATGAATTATCAAGGGCTGTGAGGGATTTGATTGTGGCCAAGGGGAAATGAAGGATAATCATCTGAATGTATTACAGGAAAATAGGTAGCGATAGCTCATGCTGCACTCGGTATTTCATTTGGTTTGAAATGATGGACTTGGAGAAGATGTTTTAAGTACTCTACCTCCACTTAAAATAACTTAAGGCTAAACAGAGCAAGTTTAGCCTAAACTATGTTTACAGCCAAGACTTTTAAATATTCATTTTCAAAAAGTTATGTGCTGTTTGGATGGAACTAAAATTTGATTATCGTCATACCTCATAGAATAGAAAATATAGCATAGAGTTTATGCTTATGTAGTATGTGAAATTATTTTTTAAGACAGCATGAAACATTCATTACAAAATTTAGTTTAACTTATAAGAACAATGACAGATCTTTTGAGGGTCATTTCGTTTCAAAGCGAAATGAAAATAAATTTAAATAAAGGCTGTTAAACTTGTTTTTTGACACTTTATGAACAACGACAGCCTTTGGTGCTTGGAGAAAACAGGGCACCAGTGGTTATGAATATTAAACTACTAAAATGTTTGTTTCATCTTGACATTAGAAGAACTGGGTTCCAGATAGAGCTATAGATTTTCTTGGGGAACTTAGGAATCCTAGCATGACAAATAATTATAATATTCATACAAGATCACTATCAATTAACATCAGGGCACTTATGATGGTTTTCCGTTAGTCATCAAGGATTGGCAATAGATCAGCAGTGACCCCAGATGCCTTACCAATAATGAATCAGGTCTCCCCGAAAGGAAACCAACAAACACAGACCTGTATCTTTTGAGGACCAACCACTTCATCCCTTTTCTCCTACCCTCTCCTACTTACAAAATTCAGTACACCTTACTCCCAGAAAACAGCCTCTGTTTTGCTACCTCCATGTGTCTTGGCTTGTACTGTTTGCAGCCCAGAAGGCCTTGGCTTTTCTGAATTCTGGCCATCTTTCACAGTCTAAGGTAAAGTCCTGAAGCTTCATGAGTCCCAGTGACCTCTTCCTGCACTGTTGCTGCTGACATCTGACCAGTGACACTTGTGTTCTTGTCTTCTCTGAGAGGAAAGCCTTTCCTGTCCCTACACTTATCAGGGAGTGGCATCTCTACAGTCTCTTGGCTAATACCAGGGTGCTGACCTCGACCCCCTTCTCTCTCACACTCTGCTCCTTTGTAATCTGTCCCTAACCTGGGCTTGGTCTATCTACTGATAGAGGCCTTCTTCTGCTCCATGTCTCTGTCTCTGCTCTCTCCATTCACCATCGCCATTTTTTTTTTTTAGCAGTACTGGGGATTGAGCCCAGGGGCATTCTACCTCCACGCTACACCCCCAGCCCGTTTTTTTATTCTTTATTTTGAAACAAACAGGGTCTCACTAAGTTGCAGAGGGCCTCACTAAGTAGCTGAGGCTGGCCGCGAACCCAATCCTCCGGTCTCAGCCTCCCAAGTACTGGGATTATAAGCATGCGCCACCACGCCCAGCCACCATCACCATCTTGCATGGACTGTTGTGACAGCTTCATAGCCTACTTCACTTGTCTTCCACACAGGTGCCAGAGTAATTAGCCACATGAGCCCCAGTGCCATGCTACACTCTGGAAGCATCAGCGTCTCCAGCAGCCAACAGGGTAAAATCTAGATGCTTTGCACAACCCCTCCCTAATTGCTCCCTGCCTGTCTGTCCCCAGTCACCACCACCTCTTAGACACCTTATCTCCCAGCCACTCTGAATGAATGAATGAATGAATGAATGAACGAACAAATGAATCTTTAAAAGGGAAGACATGCTATTTAGGCACCCTTGTTTTTGCCCATGTGGTTATCACTGGACAGAAAGTTCTATCTGCCTTTATCTACTTGGAAAACCTCACCATGTATTGCTTCCAGACTTTACCCTGTATATTATGTTCAATAAAACCATCTCTGGTTACACCTGGCATAATCAAAATTCCCCAAACCCTTGGTACAGATCTTAATGATTTCACAGCAAAGTTATAGCTCATTGAGAGTAGACACTAAGTTTTTTTGGTTGCAGAGTAGTGGCAGTGGGGGCTTTTCTTAAAATGCCCAGCATTTTATTAGCTATTCATGTCCATGAAACTGAAAACTTTCCTGTGTCTCTCTAGTATACCTTACGCTTTATAATGCAATAATAAGACAGAAAAAGCAACATCTATTGTCGCATAAGGATCTAACTGGGCTGATGAAGTAGATTTATTTGGGATTGTAAGACAGATTCATCGATACAGAACAGATTCCAGCCTCCACGGGGCAGCTCAGCCTCAGTAATCATTTTGCTCTTAGTAAATCCCAAAGTCTTTCCGTTGGCCTCCGAGGCCCTGTACTGTCATCAGCACTCCCTCTCTCCCGCCCCACACCTTTCTGAGCTCATCACCTTCCCCTCTGTCCTTTCTCCATCCTTGCCACACAGCCTCTCCTCTGTTTGTGCCAGGACATCTCCAACTCAGCCATTTTCTTCCTCCAAATATCCATGTGGTTCATCCCTTGTCTGTTTTTTAATTGCTCAAATGTCACCTTTTCAGGGAAACCTTTCTCAACCACTCTTCACCTTGTTTCTTTCCAGGCACTTAGAAGTTCCCTGTGATTTTTATGTCTTTTATTTACCACTCCATCCCAGGTACTAAAACACAGCCTGGCTCACAGTAGCTATTCTACAAATATTTGTTGAGTAAATCAATGCATCTCCTGCCGTGTGCACCAGCTCTTTGTACGTACCCAACTGATATCTTTCTCTCTGAATTATCTTTATGTCCACGATCCAATTTCAGATCTGGTAGCTGGTTAATGTCTGACCTTAGTCAAACATGTTCTGGATTAGGAGTCACTTATCGTCGTTTCATTCCTGGCTCTGCCACTTTCAAATTATGTGACTTCAGTGAGTCATTCAGTCTTTCTGGGCCTGGCTTTTCCCATTTGTAAAACAGGGTTAATGATACCTAGTGAGTTACCAAGCATATCAACAACTATAAAGTTCTGTAAGCATGTCGGTTAGTGGTATGTGTGCGTGCGTGCGTGCGTGCGTGCGTGCGTGTGTGTGTGTGTGTATGTAGGTAGTACTGGGGATTGAACCCAGGGGCATTCTATCTCTGAGCTACATCCCCAGCCTTATTTTACTTTTTATTCTGAAACAAGGTCTCACTAAGTTACTGAGGGGTCGCTAAGTTGCTGAGGCTGGCCTCGAACCTGTGATCCTCTTGTCTCAGCTTCCTAAATACTGGGATTACAGGTGTAATCCCAGCTGGCTATTTTTATCTATTATCATTGCAAAGAATTAAAGAGGCATAATGAAGAATTGACCCTGAGAGTCCAGCAGATAGGGATTTGAGTTTTGTCTCTGCCCCTTATTAGCCACATGACTTTGAAAACACCTAGTTTGGCTCCTTTTCTATAAATAAGGACGACATTTCACCACAGAATTGATTGAGCTATCAAATGAGGTAGTCTACCACGATTCAACAGTTCTCAGATGCATCTTATTTTTCTCGCATTGCAAGATTTTAAAAATAAGTTTGCACTTTACAATCAATCGTCTCCTCGGTTCAAATGATGTTTAGTATCTACTTCAAAGCTCTTACATGTGAAACAGGATGGTAATTATAGCTCAGAATCTTTCAGGTCACTCTGACAATTTTACGATATCTCTTCCTCTACTGGGAAAAGTGGCTTCTAATGAATAAAGTGGTGAGTGAGTGTTGTCTTAAAATGTTTAATAGCTATTATTTTACGAGTTGTCCTTAAAACTTGTTTATCTGATTTTACCCAAAGGCAGGGAAATGATAAAGTTTTAAAGCATTAATGACAAAAATTTTGCTCAGTTTATATCCTCTTAGGAGAAAGGCACTTTGATTTCCTGGGCCCCTCTACCTGTATCTTCGTCTCTAGTTTGGTTTCTACTTTCTTTTGCCTTTGGTTTGGTCATGGAGGACAGGAATAGAAGAATATCCTGGCAACCTTAGCAACTGCACTTTCGCATAATATGGTTGCTAGGAGAAAAGGGTAGGCCCAGCACTTGTGAGGACATGTGGCTTGCTGTCCAGGAGGAGCCAGAAGGTTGTGGCCAAAGCCAAGCCCTCAAAGCAGGGTCCACCCTGCCTTTTGCTGAAGGACAGGGAAATGCAGCCATCCTATCATGCCCTCTGTCGACTGGCACTAATCTTTTATGGCCTACTTTAAATAAATTATAAACACAAAGGGAATCAAAACATACTTTTTTTGTGTGTGTGGTACTGGGGATTGAACCCAGGGGCATTCTACCTCTGAGCTACACCTCCAGCCCTATTTTTTATTCTTTATTTTGAAACAGGGTCTCACTAAGTTGCGGAGGGCCTCACTAAGTAGCTGAGGCTGGCCACGAACCTGCGATTCTCCTGTCTCAGCCTCCCAAGTACTGGGATTACAAGCGTGTGCCACCACGCCCGGCTTCAAAACATTATTATTACAGATGGCATCATAAACATTCATAGCATATCAGCCTATTATTCCTGAAACCCTCTTCTTATTAAACTGAACTACTAACAATCTAGTGGTAGGTCATTCCTCAAAAGGTATATCTTCCTATAGATCTTGTGGCTTGTTGTAATGTCCCTGGTTTTCAGTGAGCAGAATTGGAAAAGAATAACTGAAGAGTGCTGTATGGGTTATTGTAAGAAATGCTGCACCCATTAGCTGCATTCTTTGTGCACTGAACTCTAATAATTCTGAGATGGATGTAATATACTTCCATAATGATTTTCAATAGCAAAGGCTCAGTGGACAATTCCTTTTATTCATTCAGCAGTGAGGGCTGAGAGTCTCCCAAGTGCCAGCCCCTGAGTATCAGGGCAGTGGCTTAAAAATAAATGTTTTAAGCTAGAATGCATAAAATAAGATCCACAATGAAGACAGAATGCCTAATGTTTACATCATGGTTTCCCTTTATTTTGAGAGGGCACCAAAATGCTTTGGGCCTAGCCCTTATTAGCATTTGAAAGAAAGTAACATTGCAAAAAAGAAAATATTTTAGGATCCCTCCACTTAGGCCAGCTGTCGGTTGGCAACGGTGATTAGATTCTTCCACATGCATCGAGGGGCCCTGGGAAGCACGGGGGACCATCTCCATCTGTGACACTATCAGCATGACAGCCAGCGGAGAGAGATGGGCTCCAGATCAGTGAACTCACCGTCTTTGGACAATTTTAAGAGAACCCAGATTGTTTTCTCCCCTCCCTGTTTTCATTATCTGCTTGCTGGGCTCTGACCAAGTCTCTTGTATTCTCTCTCTGCATTCTTTAGACTAAGGAACATGTGATTTAGTTCATCTCTAAAACCCAGCTACCCCCATTTTCCTTTTCTCTAAAGAATTGATTAACCAGATCAACATGTCAGAAACTCTTCTAAGCCAGGAGCCTAAGCCATTCGATTCTTTGATTCCTTTTCCCTTTGATCTGAACATTAAAAAGTGAGGACGTTAGCTTCCATCTGGATCTACTTCCATCCAAAATAAAACATGGAAACCGGTTACAGAATGATGTGGATATGATGTTGTGTTGAACTTAAAATGTACTAAGACTGAAGATTTATAGCAAATAAAAAGTTCCAGTTCAGTTGACTACTCTACTCCTTCATAGACCACATCACATCTCTAGGAATGCTGACAGCTCTTTAATGAGTCTTTCTATGTGGTCATATATGTTCGCATACGGGCACATACCTTCTATTTGTAATTTTACTTGTAAGAAGCGTTTTGACCATTTTATCCTTAGAGAAAAACCAGAGGCAAAGCATGTCTCTGGCATGTGGCATTCTGGATCCTCCCTATCCTGTCCCCTCTAGACTCCCTCCCAGCACTGTGTGGTGCCTGGCTGTTAGGACTCACTGAAGGAGGTAGGTGATAAAGCTTCTCATGTCCCTTAATAGGAGGCTGTGAATGAGCAAAACGCCTTCAAAGTGCAAAGACAGATAGCCACATCCGTAGCATGAGTGCCAGGCCATGAATTTGATGTCTTTCTAGCAGGTACCGCTGTATAACTAGGGTAGTCACCACTGTTAGCATATGCTGTTAGCTGCTAAGGGCAACCCCACCATTCTCCCATCTGTTTTAGGAAGGAATCCTTCTATATATGGAAATGGCATCCACTGTTACTTTTCAACCAATAGGATATAATTTGGTTGTTAGTAGAATATATAGTAGAATGGGTGTATACTTTGAAATCTGATGCACTAGATTTCGTGCTTGGAAGATGGGCAAATTGCTTAGATTTCTTTTCTTTTCTTTTCTCTTTTCATTTAGTGTGTGTGTGTGTGTGTGTATGTGTGTGTGTGTGTGTGTGTGTGTGTGTGTGTTTTACTGGGGATTGAACCCAGGGGGGATGTTCTACCACTAGCTACATCCCCAACCCCTCTTTGTATATTGAAAATAACCTTTTTCTTGTTTTTGTTTTGTTTGTTTGTTTGTTTTTGAGATAGGGTCTCTCTAAGTTGCCCAGGTTGGCCTTGAACTTGTGATCCTCCTGCCTCAGCCACTGCACCCAGCTGCTTAGAATTTTTGAAACTCTGGTTTCATTTCTAAAGTAGAGAAAATATTTACCTGATAGAATTATAAAGAATAAATTGGGTAAGACTAAAACTTCTAACAATAATGCCCAGCATATATTAGTATTTAGACTCTTATTTATATGAAGAATTATGTCAGTATATAAACAAATATCTCAGAGAAATAGATTTCTAGAAGGAAAAACAGATGAGCCATGATAAAAAGGAGTTTATTTCCTTTTACATGCAAAAATATATAATATAGACAAGAAAAATGTGGCAATGTATGCATGTAAATAAAAGAATGTTTGTCTTTACAAACATAAATTGCCTGATATTACCTTCACATAAAATTTTGATTCATCGGAACACTCAGGGGATGGAGTTTCTAGGTAAATGATCTGCCAGGTTAATTAAAGCTTTAAAAAAGTCTTTAATTTCTTGGAGAAAATTCTTGTCAGACTGAAAATATATTAATTTACTTTTCTGCCATATCAGGAATAATATACTGAGTATAGTCTTTGATATGAGAACTTGCAGCATCTTTTTTTTTTTTTTGCTGTACCGGGGATTGAACCCAGGGGCGTTCTACCTCCTCGCTACGCCCCCGGCCCTATTTTTTTATGCTTTATTTTGAAACTGGGTCTCACGAAGTT
>PVJS01003734.1:0-39548 GCA_004027185.1 Glis glis | reverse complement strand
TCCGCCTCCCAAAGTACTGGGATTACAAGCGTGCGCCACCACGCCCGGCTATTGCAGCATCTTAAAAATATCACTCTTTTATTTTTTTGACCTGTGATCCTCCTGTCTCAGCCTCTCAAGTACTGGGCAAAATATCATTATTAAAACTAATTCTCATTTAAAGGGCTATAGATTTAATCAGAAACTGGAAGTGGAGTAGGCAACTGACATTTGAGGGACTGAATGCCAGGAGCTGTGGCAAGTCCTCTCACACATATTTTCTGATTTAATCCTTACCCTCTCTGAGAAGTGCTATTTCCCTTAGGGGATAATACTGATACAGATGAGGAAATGGAAGTGTAGGAATTTTTGTAATATGCATATGGTTAGTTATTGAACTAATGAGTGGTATAGTCAGAAAGTAGACACGGAACTTCTGGTTACCAACCCTAACCACCACCCCCCCATCTTGAGATTTTATTGGTGCACTGTAAGCACACATCGTAAGGAAGTTCAGAGTGATAGGGACACACATGCACACAGCACTTGGTGAGCCTCACCCAGGTCCCACCCCACTCCCTCCTCTTCCCTGTACATAATATTGAGATTGGCATTGATATTTTTTCTCTTTCTCTCTCTTGCTCTCTCTTTCTCTCTCTCTCACCAAAAATCTTCTTTTATTGTTCTTCACAAAACCACTCCTCAAATACAAAGTCCCTTAGATTCCAGCAAGAGAGAAATTTGGTATGAACAAAATACATACTTCCTCTAAAACGGATGCAGCTCTTTCCTTGTTGTTTTTCTGAATAAATTTTAGAAAATAGTTGATCTCAGTTATATTTCTCTAATATAACAAGGTGGAGAAATAATTCAAATTAAGTCAAGGTTATATTTATTTAAACTTCATTTCTCCCCCAGAGGTATTTAAAATTTAGTCCAAATCTTTTCCACTAAATCTTTAAACAAGGATCGATTTAAAGTCCTGAAAATATCTAAATGTAAGTTAATAAGTAGGAAATATTAAAAATAAAGAAGCAAAGTGACTTTCATCTAGACTCTATCATTTGCTAGGAGAGAAAAAGAAGGGAAGGCAGGTTAAGTCTCATCTTAATTTTAAGTTGTGTGGAAGGCAGCGAGTGGATTAAACTTTATTCAACTAACTGTCCTGTATGTGTATCTCAGTGATGTTCGTTTTCATCTGGTCACCCTCCATATCTAGAGTGATCATATGTTTTACCATCCAAGTCAGTTTTACTCTAGAAAGTGAAAAGGGACACTGGAAACCCTGAAGTTGGGCCATAAAATGTGAATATGAGTAATCTCAAGCAAATCAGAGTAAATGGCCACTTTACACCCACCCAAAAATCTTCCGCTGTTATATTTTTGGCCCTTCCTTCTCTTTCACTCTATTGGTGCGTCTCCTGATAATGATTCCTCAAGTACCAGGTGTAGTTATGGCTAAGTTTTTAATTTATCCAGTCAGTTCCAGATTCAAGGTCAATCTCGTAAAGCCATAGAATGATAGCGTTTTTGTTGAAAGATACTTTATTAAAAAATCTGATTTCACCAAGTGTGGTAGTGCATGCCTGCAATCCCAATACTTGGGAGGCTGAGACAGGAGGATCGCAGATTCAAGACCAGCTTCTGCAATTTAGTGAGGCCTTCATCAACTTAGCAAGACCCTGTTTCAGTATAAAAAATAAGAAGGGCTTGGGGTGTATCACAGAGGTGGAATGCCCCTGGCTTCAATCCCTACCACTACTACTACTACTACTACTAATAATAATAATAATAATAATAATAAATGTGATTTCAAACTCCTTTTATGAGGCAGATGACTCCACACTTTGACTTGACTTTATATATACACATTTTTATGTGCTTTTATTGGTGCATTATAGTCTCACATCATAATGTATACACACACACACACACATATATATACACACAAATACACAGAGGGCATTCTACTTCTGTGATACACCCCCAGCCCTTATTATTATATATATATATACATTTTTTAAATTATTTAACATAGTTAAGGAAAAACTTTTGTTTGGTGCATGTTAATCATACAAAATAGTGGGCCTCATTGTGGGATATTCATACATGCATGTAATATAATTTGATCAGCTTTACATCTCAGTACCCATCCTTACTGTCCCCCCACTCCCCATCCCCTTCCTCTATGCTAAAGATCTCCCTTCTACATTCATACTCCCTTGCCTCCTCCCCATTAGCTTCCACATATGAAAGAAAGCGTAGGATACTTGTCTTGTAGAGTTTGGCTTATTTCATGTCACACAGTCCCCTACAGTTCCATCCGTCCTCCTGCAAATGAAATAAGTTTTCAGAGTTGCTGACAGATCGTCTGATAGGATTAAGCCCTGTCTACTTAGAACACCTTGCGGTTCCTCTCAGGTGCTGCACTCTCTGAGGTTCATGACTCACTGGGAGAAGCAAAGAGGCTCAGACTTTCTTAGGACTTCATTATCATGTTGAGGAGATGAGACCACATGAATCACTGCATAAAAGACAGAATAACATGTAAAGGGAAAATCAAAGTTCCCCAAATAGATATTTCATAACATTTTAGAACCAACAAATATGTGGAATGTGTCTTTGGTCTTAGGAATAGAATATGTTAAGATCTGGAATAAATGACTCAAAATTACAGTTGAGAAATCTAGAAGCAATGGATCCTGATAGGTCTTCATGAAAGATGTTAACTGATCATCATGGAGGATTTTACTTTCTTTGCCTACGTCACTATAGGAAACCCTGTCATTTTGGGGCACCTCCTCATGTTACTCTAGTCCATAAAGGACTCTATAGTTCCCTGTTTTATTCCCATTGCCCCATCCTCCTGGTTCCTGGTATGCCTCCATCGTCAGCAACCTTCACGATACATTCAGCCTCTTTGGCTTCTCCTTCCACTTTCTTGACCTGAGATACCTGACTGTCCCATGAAACCATGGCTCTCCTGGCAGCCTTTGCAATTGACGGCTTTCTCCCCTTTCCTGCAGCTGCCGGGGAGGTGCATAAGTCATCCTCCTTGCTCACCACGGGCTCACCCAGGCCACTCTTTCTCTCTTCTTCTTAAAAATCTCCAAATTGGAACCTCATGTAATCAGATGCTATCACCGATCCCACTCATCTTTGCTGTCACCTATGTGTTTCTGTGTCACTCTCCCTCATTTCTCACCAATTTTTGCTCCCTGTGCATGGTGGCTCTCACACCCTCCTGTACCTAATAATTGTAGAGACCCCTTCTAGAGTTCCTTGACCTAATTTTTCTTAGTAATGCTGTACTCCACCCTGTGCTAGATACTCTCTCCCTTTCTACACCTTTTTTTTTTTTTTGCGGTACCAGGGATTGAACCCAGGGGCGTTCTACCTCCGTGCTACACCCCCGGCTCTATTTTTTTTATACTTTATTTTTGAAACCAGGTCTCACGAAGTTGCAGAGGGCCTTACTAAGTAGAGAGAGAGAGAGAGAGACAGAGAGAGAGAGAGAGAGAGAGAGAGAGAGAGAGAGAGCTGAGGCTGGCTGCGAACCCAGATCCTCCGGTCTCTGCCTCCCAAAGTACTGGGATTACAAGCGTGCGCCACCCTTTATACACCTCTTTAGATGGGGTCAGAACAGATTTCTGCAACATCTCCAGCATCTCACTATTACCCCATTCTTTGCTCCATGCACACCCTGCTCCCTGACTTCAACAATGCTTTGTCTGCACAGGCATCTCAAGTCTATTAACTCACCATCTTTCAATACCTTGGTGTCCTCTCACTACTGGGTGCTGTATTTTTTTAATATTTGTCTCTGGATTGCTATTGTCTAAGCCCTACTGGGCATATAATCATTGTTCAGTGAACACAGATTGAATATAAGAGAACAAAAATGTAGGGGACAAATGTTTAAAACCACATCTCATATTTCCTTGCTTTTGCCCTTAAGAAATATTTGTTCTTTCCTTTTATGTGATTATGATACATATTTTATCAAAAACCACAAATAACAACTGCCTAGTTTACTGCTTTTTGAGTGATTTGTTAAGGAACAAAGAAGTCAATGTGCCTGTTAAGCAATTACATTTCATTCTTATGTTGCAAACCAAGAAGATACCACAAAACAAATAGGTTCTAAGTGGTGCCCCTATCACCCATATTATATTTTCAGGAAGAAGCTCTGGTGTAAAGAAGGGGTAGTCTCTGCCATTGGCCATGTTTTTCAGATATGCTCTTTATTATCTTTCTGGAATCCATCAAATAAAGTTAATTTATCTGAAATAAACATGAAAGTTGGAGGTGTTTAGTTTTGCATGAATCATCTAACCTGAAGATGAGAAGGACAGTTCCACCCCCTTTTATTCATCAAACTTGATATTAAAATTTGGCAATGGAAAACATTCCTTATGGGAAAAAACTCCTACATTTTAGAAATTAATGTGTATTTGCTGCTCATGAGGTAATAACGGTCATATAGCTGTAATAATCTGTCAGCTGGAAGGTATTTAAAATCAACATGTATTTAATCCACGCCCTGCTACAGAAAAGGAAGAGGAAACCCAGTGAGATTAAATGGCTAAATGTGATAAGGAAATGCAACCAACTTGACACGCAGAGTCCCCTGTGTGCAGGAGCTAATGGTATTGAGTGTTTGAGCATCTTACGTACCTCACATTATCTTCACAATAAGGTACTGAGGTGGGTCTGATGGCCATCCCCATGTTTTTCAAGTGGGGAAACATCCCAAACAGCCTAAAGAACATTTGTTTATACAAAGAGAGTTAGTGACAGAGCCAGACCAACCTGCTGAACTCATTTTCCCTGTCGGTTGACACCCTTACCTAACCCTATGCACACGTACATGATGTTGCTTCTGCCCAGCAAGCCTGGTAGCCTTCTTCACCTCCTTCTTATCATCCAGCAGAAACATCACTACTCTTGTCATCTCCTCCAGCCCTCCTCTGGGTTCCACTACTTCCATTTTCATTCTTCCCACAAGACTGTTGGCTTCTTGAAAACGGTCTTTATTTTTTCCCCTTCTATTTCTTGGATCTAACATATATCTAGGACATGGAAGATGCCTAACAGTGTTAGCTGAATAGCTATTATAAAACACTACTGATCAACTCTGTGCTTTAGAGACCTGTAGCTGATACATTCAAATTTTAAAGTCTGAAAACAGTTTGGATCCTAAGTATTGTTTAGAGTTGCGGCATTTGCACATCAAGGTGCAGATATTTCTTATAGACCCTAATCAAGTGCTTTCTCATACAGGTTGTTATGCATCCCTTAAATGACTCAGCAGATACAAATAGTATATCATTAGATTATATTTTCGTAAATTGTCAATAAGCTAGGGAGATGGCATTTTGGTAGCCAGTTTGAGATCTTTCCTCTTAAAATACTGATTTTAGAGAATGGCTTGGAGTAGTTTTAGAAATTCAATTCTGTACCTCTCTAGAATAGTATAGATAATATTCAAAAGCCTGCTATAGCATAGATTCAATTATTAAGTGGTTTGATCTCCCTAAAGTAAAGACCTCTGGTATTCAATTTCCAAATCATTCTTTTAATTGCAGCATTTTTCTACAATACAAAGTAGACATATTTAAAATTGTAAACATGACAGTGCTATTTTAGGAATGTCTCTCATGCGTTATTTTTCATGCTATAGTCTTTTTGCTGCTTCTGATTTTCTTTTTTTTATAAATATCTACTATATGGTACCCAAGACATACTCCCTTATATTTATTTTAATGAACTATCTTCAATGTCAAAAAAATTTCATTATGAAACATTATTGGTTTTGGTCTGTTAGTCTGTAAGTCACTTGCTGAGAATTGAAGACAACTGAATTTTTGAAATATTACCTACCCACAGAATATAAACCACTTAAATTTGTATTTTCTCCAAATTAATTATTTTTTGAAAAATGACTTCGAAATTTCCACAAACACATGCCAAACAAATATTAAATTCTTAATGGACATATCAGAGATTTTGTATTATTATTAATATTGTTATTTTTGGAGACAAAAATTTATCTTGTTTCTTTTATTCATAAAGATTTTAACCCCAAAATGATATTCATCTGTGAATGTGGTAATTATAAAAAAAAGGCTATCATTTTTAAAAAACTAAATATCCTTGAAAAATGACTTCTAGAGTTTTCATTGATAACAAAACTGGGTATAATATTTGGGAGAAGGCATAAAAGCCCTCCACTGAATAATAGGTTTCTATGTGTAGATAAGGAATGGAGAAGAAAAAATGAAGGTCTAAAGATTAGAGACCTCCTGCCATTCTTTCTCCCATTGATTGTCTGTATAATTCTCAGGTTACCAGTATATTGAGATCATTTCAAAGCCCCATAAGAAAAATCTGACAAAAAGTAGCTTAATTAATTTGAATCTTTATCTTTCTCCTAATAACATAGTCAGCCTTCTTGAAAGTGTTCACTACTCTGAATTTATTATATCTGATTTTCAAAAAGTATTGTAATATAAACATAGAAACTAGGTAAAGAAAAGCAAAGGTACAAAGACTAGAAATTATTAATACAATGAAAACATTTTTCTCTGGTTTTCCACTTTAAGTCCATACCACTTAAGTAGCTCAGTCTAGCTACGTTAAGTCATGGATGTTGGTGGATATCTTGGAAGAGTGCATACAGGAAACTTCAGTCTTTGATGATGTCAGAGATTACATAATCCTATTTATATTGTGCACTTTCATATGTATTGTGACTTTAGGGCTTGAAAACAATCCTGGGAGGTATTGGAATATTTTATCCCTATTTCACAGGTTGGGAAACCAACCTTCAATAAGTTGAAGTGACTTGTCAGAGATTACCAGTTGATTTAGTAATTAGTGCAGGTAGGGCTGAAGTCTGAGTCTTCTGAATCTCAGACCAATGGTCTTTTCACTAGATCACTTTGAGTCATTGCATATTTACCCCTTATCTACCAAATCAAGATTGTGAGAGCTGCCTGCTGGGTGCCTCTCTATTCTCCAATCTACGTGGACTCTGTAAAGTCTGTGTACAATTTACTCTACCCACTAATGACCTTCCTCAAACGTGTCCCATTGTCTGCAGCACTTTCCCCATGTTTATTCCTCATCTTTGGAGAAAGAGAAGGAATTATCATAATTAGGAGTTGGGTCTCTTGCCTGGTCATCAAGGAGCTTATGAAAAATAACATGGACTTTCTCCTAGTAAAAAGAAAGGTAAACCAAATCAATGCATGCCTCATTGACTGACAACATGGTTCACGGTACTGGTACCATCAAGAAGTCATCCCTGGGGAACAGTGAGTTTCAGAGACAGAGAACAAATCAGATCAGATGACTCTGATGATCTGAAATGTATCTGATTTGCCTGTAGATAGCATGAACATAACATAAAAATAACCATTGTCAAGTACCATTAACTCAAAATCTGGACTAGATGCACAGTATTTAAAAAAATTAGAAATGCTTCAAGTACATAGTACTTGGTTTTAAATCTAATGAGTATTGATGATAGTATTTTCTAAGTAGCATCTTCGTATATTTTGGTTTCTTCGGGTTATGTGTAGTCATTGTTAGGACTTTCTCCTTTGATACAGGGAGAGTGGACTTTAGTACTCTGAGGTCCTGATACTGTTAGGAGTTAGTCAGTGCTCCACCCACCCCCATTACTGGATTTCCAATGAAAGCAAATCTTGAAGGGAAATTGAAACCCTAACTGGTTCTGTAAGGCTTTGCTTCTCGGGAGGTATTTGGACTATAGGAATGCACAAGAGCAAAACACATTTAAGGTACAAGTTGTACGAGTCATCAGACAACCACTTGTATAATTCCAAAATATTCATAAGCCAACTCGAACTGAGATAATTTGTGAGCAATGTTCTAACCTCCTCTAGCATTTCCAGATTGCTTTTGATTCTGTTGCTTAGAGGTATTTTTTAAGTGGATTGTGCCACTTTCATTTTGTGATATCCCAAGCCCGTTCTGCACCAAACCATGTACAATTGCACATTCCTTCTTCAAAAGGGAGAATGAGACAGGCGTGGTGGCACACTCCTGTAATCCCAGTGCTCGAGAGGCTGAGACAGGAGGATTGCAAGTTTGAGACCAATCTCAGCAACTTAGCAAGTCCCTCAGCAATTAAGCAAGACGATATATGTATGTGTGTATATATATATATATATATATATATATATATATTTTTTTTTTTTATTGGTGCATTATAGTCTCACATCATAATGTAGTTCATAGTGATAGTGACATACATGCACACAGCACTTGGTGGGCTTTCCCCCTGACTCCTTCCCCCTTCCCCCCTCCCCATACAGGATATTGAGATTGACATCGGTATTCTCACATATGTACATAATGTCAATGGAAGTGATGCCTTCATTGATTTCCCCTCTCCCCCCCTCACCTAGACTACCTCCCTTGCTCCACTGGAGTTTCACCTCCAATATCTGAAGTCCTTCTGGTATCCTGATTACTCCCTAGCTTCCGCATAAGAGAGAAAACATATGACCCTTCACTATCTGTGACTGGCTAATCTCACTTAACATAACGTTCTCCAGGTCCATCCATTTTCCTGAAAATGACATAATTTTGTTCTTCTTTATTGCTGAATAGAATTCCATTGTGTGCATATCCCATAATTTGTAATCTATTCTTCTGTTGATGGACACCTAGGTTGGTTCTATAATTTGGCTGTTGTGAATTTTGCTGCTGTAAACATGGATATGCATATACTACTGTAATATTCTGATTTCAGTCCCTTTGAAAAGATACTCAGGAGTGGTATAGCTGCGTCATATGGTGGATCCATTCCCAATTTTCTGGGGAATCTCCAATCTCCACAGTATAGCGGCTGTACTAATTTGTGATGCCAGCAATAGTGTAGAAGAGTTCCTATTTCCCCACATCCTTGACAGCATTTATTGTTGTTTGACTTGTTGATGATTGCCATTCTAATTGGGGTTAGATGGAATCTTAGTTTCAAAAATAAAAAATAAAATGGCTGGTACCAAAAAAAAAAGCAGAATGAGTAAAGATCAGTTGGAGATGGGTGAAGACAAAAGGTAATAAAACAACCAAATTGACAGGGTGTGACTTTAGAATAAGAACACTAAAATACGGGTAGTTTCATAGAGAGACCTCAATAAAATAGATATTGATAAAAGTTTTGGTGTCAAAAGCCTCACAGCAAGAACTCTTTTGATTGTCTTAAAGAAATGGTACCTGAGTCTTCAACAGCTGCCTGAAAAGCCTGAAAATTATAAAGTTAAAATGGCACCTTAGTATCTAGACATATCACTGTGACATCATTTTCCTTATGCAGGGAGGTACACACAACCATCATATTCCTTATTAAAATTTTGATATAGTACTTATCCAAGTGGATTAAAAGGAGATGTATTATGTCTATATTTTTAAAAAAGAAAATACAAAAAATTCAGTATTCTTTTGAAAACTTTAAATATTGGCTTAAATTAAGGTTTTCATATAGTGGTATATATCAGTCTTATGATATTTCCAACTGGATCTGTATATTTCTACCAGTTTCCTCAATGGTGTGAAGTTTCTTTTTCAACTAAAAAGTTCATGACTTGATCTAAAGATGTGTATGGTCAAATGCTGATTGAAAATCAATCCTAATTTTTTAATTTTCCCAGATTTATAGAAGACAATTCAATGGAAACAGTGTTTGAAATCAAGCATTTATATTAGAATCTTTATATTTAAGTTATGGAGCTTAAGCATATTTTTACATAATATGTAACTATGGGATACTAGCTCAATTACCATTAATAAGGATGTTTCCTGAAAAATATTCAAGGATTTACACTTGAGAAAATAATATCAAACAATTCTCCAAATTAGCCTTTTTTTCATATTTAAGAGTAGAAAACAATATCTCAAGATACCAGTGGGACATATTTTAGGGTCAGTTGTGCTTTTAGATTGTATTCCTAGGCAGCAGAAATATTTGACTATCCTTCTAGATTAATTAGTAGGAATCTGTGCCAGATTCATGCTACTTCTAAAACCAAATTTATTTTTTCCTCGTAACCTTCTGGCCATAGAATTAGTAAATTGTGTATATTAAATCTCTTTAAAATATATGTAAATGCTTAAATTATTTGACCTTTATAAATAATTTCATCCTTGTCTAAATCATTGACTTATTATTTTTAACTTTTTGCTGGGAAATGGTCTTATTTTTTCAATGGTCTTATTGTAGGCATGAGTCACCAGCGGGTGGAATGCATATAATCATGTCTGTCAATTTTCAAATGAATTTTTTTTTGTTTCTTAAATATCACTTTCTTACACACAGATTGAAGTACTATGCCTCCTTAATGTGCTGATGGGAGAAGCAGCATTCACCAAATGACTGTGTTTCCCAAGGATTCATTCCAGCTACTTAATCACCAGTATCATAGTTGGTTTAGATTCATTATTTTTAGTTATACCAAAATTGGACTTCTATTTCTAGATGAAGTCTTACTTAGAGTTCTAATTTCAAGAATATAAATGTATTAATTGGATCCAGTTGGCAAAATGAGCGCATACGTCTATGTCCTCCTTCTAGGGCCCCTTAAAAATATACATATATGTATAAACACACACATACATATGTATATATGTAAGGCATCAATATTGCATTTCTTGCCACGTGCATAACAGGAGTGAAGGAAGGGGAAAAAAAAGAAACAGGAGGGCTCTTGACTGATCAGAGACTTCGGAGCACTCCTAAAAGACACCAGACAAGAGGGAACTGTGGTCCAAACAATGAGAAAATTCTTTGGTGGGTGGGAGCAGTTCTTGAGATTCTGCAAACATATAGCCACAAATGACACAGGGTAGGATATATTTCTGAGAAAATCATTTGGTGAGGCATCCCAGCCATATCTTGAACAATTGAGTTGTAATTCATTCCTTTTTCCTTTATAATCATCATCATCATCATCATCATCTGTGGGCAGCTATCATGTTTACCTCAGGTTGAAGTAGTGAATATGTCTAAGTAGACATGGTACTCTCTCAGGTCATGTATAATCTGAAATATAAATGAGTAAACCACATACCCATAAATGAGCTGCCAGCACATACCACTTCAGTATGCTACCCTCAGCACCCCACAGTCACGAGAAGCTTCTGAGGATGGACAAACAGGGAGTCTCAGAGACCAGGGGAGTGGAAACCAAGGAAGACTAAAACAACCAATCCCATGAAAGAGCTGCCGCCGTGCCAACAAACCCAGGAACTGACACCCGAGAGGGAAAAATAGAACTTTACAATAAGATAATGATTTCCTCGGAGTACATACAACAAATAAAATATCCCATTTATCAAATTCAAATAACAGAAACATTAAAAAGCAATAATTAGACATTATAGAAATAAAGAGTTTTAAGAAATATACAGTCTGCTATTAATTTAGGTTTATGCATTTGTTTGTAAACTTATAAGTAATAGGTCAGGTTCCATGCACATGAAATCGTTAAAATAATAACATAAGGGTTCAGTCTCATAGCAAACTCAACATCTATATTAGTTATTTATTTTTATGTAAATAATAACCTAGCAGCAAAACCAACAGGCACTCTCTCTCTGTTTCTGTGGGCCAGGATCCAGGCACAGTGGAGTGCTTCTGGCTTTGAGCATCTCACAAGGCTGCAGTTAAGGTGTTTGCTGAGAGCAGCAGTCATTTCAAAGCTCGTGTGGAGGAGAATCCACTTCCACGCTCATCCCAGAGCTGTGGGCAGGGAACCTCTGGTCCTCCCTGGTTGTTGGCTAGACACATTGGTTCCTTGCCACAAGGGTTTTGGCACAAAATGGCAGAGTGATAGATGAGGACAGGAGGGGAGGGGGAAGAGGAGAAGGAGGTGGAGGAGAAGGAGAAGGAGGAGACAAGAAAAGCTGCAGTCTTTTATAACCTCATCTCACAAGTTACATCCCATTACTTTTGCCATATTCTGTTCCTTAGAAGCGAGTGGGTAAATCCAACTTCTATTCAGGATACATATACTGGTGTGCACATCAGGAGGCAGGGATCACTGGGGACTATCTTAGGGTCCTCTAAGATTCTTCCCACATATCAGCTCAAAGCCCAGAATGTTCTTAAATTAAATGTATTTATAAAAACATAAAAGTAGTATATATTAATGGGTTACCATGTGATGTTTTGACATGTGTATATGTTGAACAATGTCAGCTTAAACATGTCTCCTCAAACATTCATCTTTTGTGTGTGTGTGTGTGTGTGTGTGGTACAAGGGATTGAATTCAGGAGCATTCTACCTCCGAACCACACCCCCAGCCCTTTTTTATTTTTTGTTTTGAAACATGGTTTCACTAGGTTACTGAGGGGTCTTGCTAAGTTGCTCAGGCTGGTCTTGAACCTGCGATCCTCCTATCTCAGCCTCCCAAGTACTGGAATTACAGTCATATGCCATCACACCCTGCCATTGATCATTTCTTTAAGGTGAAAATACTCAAACTCCCTTCTTCTAGGCTTTTGATATGTGAGATACATTTTTCTTATCTACAGTCAGCCTACTGTACAGTAGCACACCAGAAATCCTTGCTCCTTTTCAACTGTAGCTTAGTACATATGGTCAACCTTTCCCCATCCCCTCATGCATCTTACTGTCCCCAACCTTTGGTAACCACTATTCTACTCTCCTTCTCTGAGATCAATGTTTTTAGATTCAACATATGAGTGAGATCACGCAGTACTTGCCTTTCTGTGCCTGACTTTTTCACTTAATGATCTCCAGTACAGTCCATGTTGTCTCAAATGACAGGACTTCACTTTTTATTGCTGAAGAGTATTCCATTGAATAGTAGCAATTTTCCTTTTTCATCATTTGATGGGCCCATAGGTTATTTCCAGTTCTTGACTGTTATGACTAGTGCCGCAATGGATATGGAAGTGCAGAAATCTCTTGGACATACTGATTTTATTTCCTTCGTCACCAGTAGTGGGATTGCTGGATCGTTTGGTAATTCTACTTTTAATTTGCGAGGTGCCTCCATACTGTTTTTCATAATGGCTGTACTAATTACATTTCCGCCAACAGTGTGCAAAGGTTCCCTTTTCTCCAAATCCTCACCAGCACTTTTTAGCTTTTTGCACACTAGCTGTTCTTACTAGGATGCGGTGATATATCAATGTGGTTTTGATTTGCATTTTCCTAATGATCATATGTTGAGCATTATTTCATATATGTATGTATATACATTTTATGTGTTCTTTTGAGAAATGTCCAAGTAATTGCCCGCTTTTTAATTAAGCTTTTTTTTTTTTTTTGGTGCTGGGGATTGAACCCAGGGACATTCTACCTCCCAGCTACACCTCCAGCCCTATTTTTTATTCTTTTTTTTTTTTTTTTGGTGCCGGGGATTGAACCCAGGGGCGTTCTACCTCCGCGCTACACCCCCCGGCCCTATATTTTATACTTTATTTTGAAACCGGGTCTCACGAAGTTGTGGAGGGCCCCACTAAGGAGAGAGAGAGAGAGAGAGAGAGAGAGCGAGAGAGAGCGAGCTGAGGCTGGCCGCGAACCCGGATCCTCTGGTCTCTGCCTCCCAAAGTACTGGGATTACAAGCGTGCGTCACCACGCCTGGCTCTTATTCTTTATTTTGAAACACAGTCTCACTAAGTCGTGGAGGGCCTCACTAAGTAGCTGAGGCTGACTGCAAACCTGCAATCCTCCTGTCTCAGCCTCCAGAGTACTGGGATTACAAGCATGCGCCACCACGCCCGGTTCAAGCTTATTTTTGTTTTGCTATTTTTTTGAGATCCTTATGTATTTGAGATATCAACCCCTTGCCAGATGTACAGTTTGCAGATATTTCCTCCCACACCGTCGGTTGTCTCTTCACCCTCTGTATTATTTCCTTTGCTGTGCAATAGCCTGTTACTTTGATGAAGTTCATTTGTTTAGTTTTTGTTTCCTGAGCTTCTCAGGTCTTATCCAGAAAATCCGTGCCCATTCCAATGTCCTGAAGCGTTTCCCCTTTGTTTTCTTTTAGTAGTTTCAGGACTTGTAGTTAAGCCTTTAATCCATTTTGAGTTGATTTTTGTAACTGGTGGGAGAGAGAGAGAGAGGCCTAGTTCCGTTCTGCATGTGGATATAAAGCCCAGAATGTTATTTTCCAGATCAGATGCAGAACAGGCTCCTTGGGTGTAGTTTTTTAATTAGATTCATAGGTTACCTTCTGTCTCCATCTGTAGACTGAAGGGACAAATTAGCTGCCTCCCACACACCCACCATATAGCGGACATTTCAAAGAAAGGGAGAAACGGGAAGCTCAAAGATGTCACTGGTCCATAGAAATTCTGGAATGCAGCTGGGCAAACATTGGAAATTCTTGATTGAGTCTCAAGGCCTGGGAATGATTCTCCATGATTCTGAGCTCTACCAGAGTCCTCGTTCATTCCTTTTGAAAGGTAGCATTTTGCAGCTGACTGATATGTGTATTTATGTTTATAAGAAATTAGGGAAGATATAAACATAGATATGTATATACAGATATACAAACCCAAATGCTAAGCATTATTCTCACATAATGGGATGTTTTTCATCATTGTGTATATCTGCGTTTTGTACATTTTCTCTTATAAACATTTTTACTTTTTAAATACATATTCATCTAAATTTTCTCCCATAAACATTTTCACATTTTTAACACATACTCATCTCCCCACACACAGCACTTTTTTTCCCCAGAATGGGGGGAAGTGTGCTTAACCCAGATTCCCAATATTGATGCAATGAACTGATGTATACTACTAGCTCACAAGACAAAAACGTGCAAAGCACACTGACAACTTACTAAAACATATTAGAAATATTACCGTTAATATCCTTTCCCTAGATGAATAATTATGAGAAAACTAAGTCATAATGGGAATACTGCTGAGTAAACATTGAATAAGACCAAAAGATAAAGGAAGCTACTAGTGTCCTCCTGCTACAATTTGAAAAATGTTTCCATTGTGGGATGACTAGTGATATTGAGTCAGTCTGCAAGCTATACATTTACTTGAGCTGGTCTGGTCTTGCATTTCAAATCTTTTTCTATGTGAAAAAAATTCTCTTTAGTTATCACAACTTTTCTCAGCAGGTACAATCTTGCATCTTAGATTTCAATTTTTTTTAATACAATTACATTCAGAACCAAAAAATGATAACCTATTCTGGAAGGGAGTTCAAGTTTCCTTCAGGGTAGCCATAAATATGGTATCCATCACTGTGACTGTGACATCATATCTTCCTTCAGTGATCTTTAAAAATGGGCTACTGGAGTCAGGTGTGGTGGTGCACACTTGTAATCCCAGTACTTAGGAGGCTGAGATGGGAGGATCACAGGTTTGAGGACGGCCTCAGCAAGTAGTGAGACTTTCATTAACCTAGTGAGACCCTGTTTCAAACTAAAAATAAAATAGGACTGGGGGTGTATCTCAGAGATAGAGTGCCCTTGGTTCAATCCCCAGTACCAAAAAATAAATAAAAATAGACTAATCAATTTCTTTTCAGCATAAATGATGCACAGGCTGGTTCACAAAGTAAGAAACAAAATCATTGACCACTGGCCTTCTGTTTTACCCTAGTGATTCAATAGTAATTTTTCACATGCTTAGAATTAACTTTCAGATAGCTAGTGCATTATAGAATATATTTTAAAAGCATTGTATCAGCCGGGCATGGTGGTGCATGCTTGTAATCCCAGTACTTGGGAGGCTGAGACAGGAGGATCACGGGTTTGTGGCCAGCCTCAGCTACTTAGTGAGACCCTCCACAACTTAGTGAGACACTGTTTCAAAATAAAGAATAAAAAATAGGGTGGGGGTGTAGCTTGGAGGTAGAATGCCCCTGGGTTCAATACCCAGTACTGAAAAAAAAATTGCATCCAAATTTGTCTTTAGTTCTCAAAATGAATTCAACATTGAGTATGACGAATCTTCGTCATCGTTGTCTTCTTCCTCCTCCTCCTCCTCGTCCTCGTCCTCCTCTTTCCCTTCTTCTTCTTCTTCTTCTTCTTCTTCTTCTTCTTCTTCTTCTTTCTTCTTCTCCTTCTCCTTCTCCTTCTCCTTCTCCTTCTCCTTCTCCTTCTCCTTCTTCTTCTTCTTCTTCTTCTTCTTCTTCTTCTTCCCTTGTCATTTATACTATTTAGAAAAAAACAGAATGGATTATTATGGCTCATTGGGTGATTAAATCCATAAAATGATTCTTAAAGCAATTATTTGAGTGGTAGTCAGAGACATAGCTGAAGCTTCTGAGTTTGTAGGGATGTAATTATCCTGCAGTAGTCTGTTTCTCTCAGACACACACAGACAAATATGCATCTCAATAACTCTGCTGAATTATCCAAGGATAAAAAGATGAGGGTAAAAGCATAGCTCAGCTCCCCTGCCTCCACTTTCCTATGAGAATCCCTCTAAATAAAGTTATTTAAACCTGCAGGATAAGCACATCATGCTCATACTTGCAAACTGGGTGTGTGTGCTTTATTCCAAAAGCTCAGTCTCTTGGGCATTTATTGGATTTTGTTAAAGAAAAAAAAATGTTAGAGTAATGAAGTAAATGTAGCTAGGAAAATACAACATAATATTTCTTAATGCAATTCATTGGTACAAGGAGAACCAGGCATTTTTGTGACATTTTGTGAGTTCTTTTTCTTTCAATTAGTCTTGTGCAGTAGTCCTCTGACTAGTACTAGTATATCAACGGATGGTTAGATACCAGCAGCAGAGTATAAATCAGTGCACCGCTTCCTTTGGTCTTCTGCAAGCCCCTTATCTCCATGTGGACTGGTAATAAACATTTTCCAGACCAGAACTTTGACAAGTGCTGACCTGGAGTGTTGCAGGTGAATCCGGCCTGCCAGCCTGCCCTCAAACATGGTGTCCTGCAGGAGTCTGGTTGACTGTGCTGCTCCTCTGCAGGAGGGTAGTCAGGGGATTAACGTAGAGCTTTGTATCTTGGTCTCCTTTCTGAATGAAGAGGCCTTGGCACCTGGTAATTCCCAGGGCCCTTCCCAGAGCTATAATGCAAATTTATGCAATGACTGAGTATAAATATAGTCATGGCCATCAATAAAGACTAAGTACACTATGGCCATTAAATGTTGAATTATTAAAATGATGGCTTGAATATTCTTTGAGATAGAAACATGACTGTAATAAATGAAACAAGCAGTATGCCTATATCCCTTATTATAACCATGTAAATAGCTAAACAAAAAAGCCTGAGCATAAATTTATTGATTTATTTTCTTCTTTTTTGATATTGGAGATTGAGCAACTTATACTGCAGAAGTGTCAGACAGAATTTTAATGCCTTGATATATTTATTTTTAAATAGGCCTGGGAATTTATTTATTTATTTATTTATTTATTTGTTTTTTTGTGGTACTGGGGATTGAACCCAGGGGCATTCTACCTCCCAGCTACACCCCCAACCTATTTTATTCTTTATTTTGAAACAGGGTCTCACTAAGTTGTAGAGGGCCTCACAAGTTGCTGAGACTGGCCTTGAACCTGCGATCCTCCTGTCTCAGCCTCCCAAGTACTGGGATCACAAGCGTGCACCACCATGCCCAGCCCTTGATATATTTAGTCTTCTGAATGTTTTGCTGGGCAGAGTGGCACACACCTATAATCCCAAGCAACTCAGGAGGCTGAGGCAGGAGGATAGAAAATTCAAGGCCAGCCTAGGCAACTTAGTGAGACTCTGTCATAAAATTAAAGAAAAAAAGGCTGAGGATATAGCTCAGTGGTAAAGTGTCCCTTCCTCCGAGCTATACCCCTAGCCTAATTTTATTTTTGTTTTGAAACAGGACCTCACTGGGTTGCTGAGGCTGACCTCGAACCTATGATCCTCCTGCCTCAGCCTCCCAAGTACTAGGATTAGCGCGTGCCACCATGCCCGGCTTCTGAGCATAAATTTAAAAACACAATTTTAAAAGCATTGCGAAACTGTGGGACCTGTACATTGATGTTGTTTTCTTTTCTGTTATCTAAATTTTTGTAACGTGGTTATAGTGTTCACAAATATTAATGAAGAAATAGCATACAGATGCATTCAACTAAAGCTAACGTACCCACTATTCTAAACCTTCTCTATGCGCGCTCATGGATAGAAGAGCCCTGTTTTCAGCACTTAGAATTTCCCATGGCTTCTCTCAGTTCTTTGTTCTTACACCAGGTGACGGTCTTCCAGAGCAAATGTTTGTAGACTGCTGGCCACTCTGGAGTCAGCAAAACCATTCATTGGACAGTTCCTATGTAACCTATAACACCGAAAAGGGGCAGGGTTCCTGTAGTTCCGGCAATCTCCACACCTGTCCTTTGAATTATGTTCCAATCTCCTCAAGAACCTTCGGTCATTTCTGATTGTTTGTTGGTTGGTTGGTTGGTTGTGTGTGTGTGTGTGTGTGTGTACGCGCGTGCGCGCGCTTGTTTGTGGTACTGGGGATTGAAAACAGGCATTCTACCTCCAAGCTACACCACCATCCCCAGCCCCATTTTATTTTATTTTGAAACAGGTTCTCATTAAGTTGCTGAGAGCCTTGCTGAATTGCTGAGGCTGCCCTCAAAACTACAATCCTCCTGTCTCAGCCTCCCAAGTAGTGGGATTACAAGAGTGTGCCACCACACCTGTCTCACTTCCCTTTTTAAAAGTACATTTCCCTCCCTTGATTCTGTAGCCTTTGCCACGCTTCTGTGTCACTCCTCTGAAGGAGCCGTCTCAGCTAGCGAGATGTGCGTCCTCGCCTCTTTACTCCTCACTGTCTCCAAGCCGACCGCCATCCTATCACCCTATTAAAACAGCCCAGACTGTCCTCTGCTTGTCGCTGACCTATGAAGTCAAACCCAATCATTTTTATTATTTCTCCGTCAGCTTTAGAATTCATTCTAGAATAAAACAGGGAATAAAATTATTTCTAAGGGATTTTAGGTTGCTCCTGGATCTCAAAGAGGGCCAGGGAGACAGACTATAACTCACCCTCCAGGAACAAGGGCCAGCTGGAGGAACTGCAGAGAAAACCCCACTGTTGACTTCTCTTCAGCTTTGAAGACATTCCAGGCTAGGTGATAGAAGCTCTGTTACTCTTGTCGTTCAGACACCACTCTTCTGCCACCTTGCGCACTAGAAGACCAAATGTCCTCGATGTGGCCATCTCTTCTGTCTACTTAAGAAAGGAACTAGTCAAATTTCAATACGTCATTCATCACTCCCTTCTGACAACAAATCGAGGGCACATGTCACGTTTGAATGTTATGCATCAACACCGTCAATATTCCTGTTTCATGGGAATGAGGTTTACAATGATGTTCCCAATATCTGTACATATTTTATATGTGTGTATATGTTTTTAAAAATAAGCCCTTTATCTGGAAAGCTGTATTACAGTTTTTAATATGGCAAAACTGACATTGTCTATTTAAGATAAGAATAAGGGCCTGGCGTGGTGGCACATGCTTGTAATCCCAGTACTTGGGAGGCTGAGACAGGAGGATCGCAGGTTTGCAGCCAGCCTCAGCTACTTAGTGAGGCCCTCTGCAACTTAATGAGACCCTGTTTCAAAATAAACAATAAAAAATAGGGCTGGGGGTGTAGCTTGGAGGTATAATGCCCCTGGGTTCCATTCTGAGTACTGCAAAAAAAATTTTTAAAAAGAAGAAGGAAAATAGAGAATATTTGCTGTGTAGTATTGGGGGAGGGAGGTGGGAAGGTAAACAGGAGAAGTGAGGAAGGAAGCAGTTCAAATAATGTTACATCCGTATGTGAAGGGATCACTACCAATCTCACGAACATGTATGGCGAGGGAGGAGGGGTTGTAGGGGTGGGGTGCAGAAGGAAACACACCAAGTGCTGTGTGCATGTATGTCTGTGTCACTTCGAAGCTCATCATGATGTATAATCACAATGCACCAATAAAAGTATTACATAAAGATGCGAATGCCATTTTATAGTTTATGGCCTCAAGAAATCAAGCAAGCTTAGTTTGTTATTTCAGACTTTGTTAAAATGAGGCTTTTGGGGTTTAAATTTAAAGCATGTTGTAGTTCTTGCATTCCAATTCCAAGATTTAAGCCACCAAGTCGTTACTGATTTTTTTCTTGTTTCTCTTTTTCTCCTCCCCCATCAATATTGTCCAAAAGTTAATGAATCGTGTCCATCAAAATTAGTACTAATGACCTTATTTTCATTAAAAACAGACTCACCACTCTGCCAGCTTTTCCTTCTGCAAGTTTGCCTGTAGGAAATGATCCATTCAATAAAAATAAAAAGAAATTAGAAAATGTTTGTCTCCCATAAATCTGGCTACTCTGTTTCAGCATTTTCCCAAAAGAGAAAAATAAATTAAGTCTAGGATGACTATTTTCTTTCATCTGTTTCTAATGTAGGGAACTTCCTTAGTCTCATGACCCATTATTTGTAAACAAGACAAATATCTTCTCACTATTGGGATTGAGGTAAACATTTAATTAGAGATAGACTCTTATCTTGGAGGAGATGGAGACAGGAATTTGTGGGGGAGAAAAAGATGGCATCGTTTAAGATAAAGAACTCCAGAAATCTGATTAAGGTCATTTTGAGTCTTTCTTGAATACTAGGCCATGGATGGAGAAGGTTAAACTCTATAAAGCCAAGAGACAATATTAATATTATTAATATTATATTAATATTAATAATTAAATTTAAATAATTAGTAATTATTAATATTAATAATTAATATTAAAAGGATAAAAAAATCATACTGTCAAATCAGTAATCATAACAAATCTGTAGGTGTATCTGACTTCAGAATTCAAAATACAGCCAGAAAAAAAGAGGGACATTTTATCAGTAAGACATAACAATGACAAATAGCTTTAAGATACTCAAAGCAGAACTAAAATAACCAACAGAAAGAAAATTAAAAACTACAATAAAAACTGGAGATTGTTAGCATTCCTCTCTAGACAACTGGTAGAACAAGTAGAAAATCAGAAAGGATAGAGAAGTTTGAATAACACCATCAACCAATTTATCTAATTAAAGTTTACAAAGCACTACACCCAAATACAGAAGAGCCTGAATTCTTTACAAGTACCATGAAGTATGTTTCAAGACAGAACATATGCTGAATCATAAATCCATTCTTATTGAATAAAAACTTAATTTAACTTTTTTAAAATATAGAAAATATATTCCCAGTTCAAAACTTTTCACTAAATTAGAAATTAATAAGAGAATGATATCTGGAAAATATACAAGTATTCAATAATCCAACAACATCTTACTATGTAAACTATGGGTCAAATATTTAAAAAGAAGAGAAATTAGAAAATGTTTGGAACTGAGAATGAAAACAACATATTGTAATTTTTATAACACATAAGCAGTGCTTAGGTGGAATTTTACAGTATGCAAGAAAGATGTAAACTCAGCTAAAAGAACAGAATAATAGACTAACAGAAAGGGAAATTTTAGTTCAAAGTTAACAGAATGGAGGAGATAATAAAGATAGCAGAAATAAATGAAAATAGGAAACAGGCAACTAATAGAGTTTATGAAAACAAAAACAATAGAATTGAAGGGAGAGAGAAAACACAGAAATTACCAATGTCAGAAATGAAAAAAAAGTGGAAGCATCCATTCTAGATCATACAGCTATTAAAGGGATAAGGAAATGTTATCAATAACCAGGAAAGCATATTTATAGAACTATAAAGTATTAATTCATAATTTTAATATTTCCTCCAAAGTAAAGCCCAAATGCCTGGCTAATTCTCTCAAATATTTGAAGAAGAAATAATACTAATCCTCACAAAGTCTTTCAGAAAACAAAGGAAGGCACACTTCTCAACTCATTTTTTTGAGACCATTACTACCCATGTATGAAAACTAAATAGACATAAAACAACAAATTAATATGCTCATATAAATAGATGCAAAAACAGTTTAGTATACATTACATATTCAAATCAACAACAAACAAAAGATAGTGCATCATGACAAAGTGGGAGTTGTTCTAAGAATACAAGCTGGATTTAATATTTGAAAGTCAGTTAATGGAATTTACCATACTAGTGGGATAAAAAGAAAAACTAGAGGATTACAGCATTATATGTGAAACAGCAGCAACAATAAAGATCAGCACACATTTGTCCATTTGTGATTAAAATTAAATTATGAAAGCAGGAATAGAAGGGAATTCCCGCCATCTGATAGCATCTGTGACAAATCAACAGCTGACACTGCACATGACAGGAAACCTGGATGCTTTCCTTTTATGATCAGGAACAAACCAAGAGTGTCCACTCTTCCTTTCAACAGTGTAGTTAATGCCCCAGCCAGTGCAGTATGACATGAAAAAGAAATACAGATTGGAAAAGAAGAAGAAAATCTGTCTTTATATATAGAAGAAAAAAGTTTTTGTGGAATATCCTAAGAAATTTCCAAGAAAAAAGAAGGAAAAGAAAAGTATCTACCAGAACTAAGATGAGAATTTAGCAAGTCAGAATACAAAAATCAATATGCAAAGAACTATATGTAAGATATGTAAGTAGCATATGCATTTCTATATGCTAGCAATGAACAGCTAGAAATGGAAATTAAATAATACCATTTATTTATTTAAAATCTATGTATAAATATGTCTTTTTAGAATTTTCAAGGCCAGAATTCTGAAAAACTACTTAATGGCACTGAGAAATTTAAGAAGAGACACTACGTTCATAGACCATTGGAGTTAATTTAATTCAATCTCAATCAAAATCCCAAAAGGTTTTTTTTTGTAGAAATTGACAAAGTGATTCTAAAATTGTATACAGAGGTGCAAAGCATCTAGCTGAGACAATTTTTAATGGAAGTCCTAAGTATTGTTGTTACACCAGCTGATTACAGACTGTCTATAAAGATACTATAAGTCATTTGTACACATTAGAGACTCCAAAATAGACACACAGATATCCGGCAAATTGATTTCCTTCAAAGGTGCAAAGGGATTCAGTGATTACAGGATAAAATTTTCAACAAATGTTGCTGAAACATTGGATGCTTTTATTGAAAAACAATGAACATTGACTTTCACTTCATTTTATGCATTAATTCAAAATGTAGCGTAGACTTAAATGTAAATTTTTAAATTATAAAACTCACAGAAAAAATAGAAGAAAAACTTCATGACACTGTGGTAGGCAAAGATGTCTTAGAACACAAAAAGCATGAACTATGAAGAAAAAATTTGATATATTCAACTTCATTGCAATTAAATCTTTTACTCTTTGACAGAAACCATAGATAAAATGAAAAGGCAAATGATGGAGTGGAAGAAAATTCAATACATATATCTAACAAGGGAATTGTTTCTAAAATATACAAGGTATTTTTTCAATGCAATAAGAAGACAACTCAATTTAACAAATAGGCCAAATATTTGAATGGAGGTCTTATAAAGTGAGAGACAGTCTGGTAAAATAAACTCATGAAAAGGTACTTGACATCATTAGTCATCAGGGAAATACAAATACACGAGTTCTTATTTAACCCCTGACATTTACTCAGTGAAATACGTGCTTATGTTATTCTCATTTTGCACCAAAGTTAATATTTTTAGCCACTATACACTGTGTTGTACTGTAACTGATTTTGTTTTTTCTCATGAAATATCTTTCTGGAAACTTAAAATCACTCCCAACCACAAGAAAGAAAAGTTGATATTTTTCTATAGTTTCTAAGATTTTTAAAAGAAGCAAGTATGAAATAATAAAACAATGTAATTACCCTTTTATCAAAAAAAGGATATAATGTTGATCCATTTGGTATACCTTGGAAAGAAAGAAAAGAGTATATATGGCCTACAAAGCTGGTATTTTAAAAAAGGTAGATTGTTATACACTAGTAGTAGAAATGATACTTGACTGCACACTTTTCTCCTTAACAGTGTATAGCTTGTCATTCTTAATAAATAATATAGATGTTAAACACAATATTACTCTAAAGATTAGTTGAGTTTCTAAAGCATGAATGAATATTATTCTCATGAGTCTCATCTTCCATATCACCACTTTTATATAGTTGGAAAATTATAGAAAACATATTAAAAAACTCTGAACACTGAATACATTAGTTAATACCATCATATGTCAATTCATAGTTATTCTAGATAATCAGAAATGTACAGGTGACCCTAAAACAGCTCACATCAAACTATTTTCTTTTTCCAGAATGGTACATTAACCCTACTTTGGCAGAAAAACTGCTCACTTATTTTTTCTGTTAGTCATTTGAGGAATAATTTTACTTGTAAATGGCTGCAATTTTTTTACTGATCCCAAATTTATTTTTTTGCCCTAATTTATTGATTATGAAACTTTAAAACAGACAAAAGTCATACTATTTGTAAGGTCACAGATGGCTAAAAAACCTACTTCTGATACATTTCAGCATATATCATCCAAGAATAAAGACCATCTCCTACTTAATCACAATACCATTATCACACCTAGTCAAATTAGCAATAATTTCACAGCATCACCTGATACCCAGAGCATGTTAATATTTCCTTATTACCCCAAGTATGTACAGCCTATTTTTTTTAAGTAGTATCTAATCCTAATTCACCCGTCATATTTGGTCATGTATCTCTAGTCTCATTTAACCTATAACAATTCCCCCTATATTTTACCCCCTGCCCAGAATTTGAGAGGAGCCCAGGAGAGTTGTATTTTAGAATTTCCTATATTCTGGATTTCTCTTACTGTTTGTTCTTAGAGTCATTGAACTTGATCCTTTCTCTCCTTTATTTCTGTAACCTGAACATCAGATGTAGAGACTTGATGACATTCAAGTCAAATACTTTCGGGCAACAGTAGTAGGTGAGTGAGCACCTCTGCTGTGCTTGATATTACATCAGTTGTAGTGCACACGGTGTAGGGTGGTCCCCCATTGGTTATGTCTGCTAAAAGTGGGCACCAAAACATCTCTTCACTATGAAAGTACCATTTTTCCCTTTGCAATTTGTAAAGAATCTATGATATTTAGGCCCCACTCAAAGGTATTGTTCCTACCCTTTCTTGTTATACTTTCTGGATTCATTGGTAATCAGAGTGGGTCAATCACTTCGTTGGGGAAAAGATAATGGTTGTCTAATTTTTATCATTAATACTGCATTTGTTAGCTGGCATTCTTCTGTAAGAAGAGGCTGTATGTCCTAATTTTTAGTGTTATTATAGACATGGGCAAACAGCTTCTTTTTTAGTGTTTTGTTTATTCAATGTGTTAAAAATCATTACCCATTATTTTTCAATGCTTACTCTACTGTTGGCCTGTGGGACGCTCTTCAAGCTGTCTCCTGCTTCTTTACACTTGAACCCATTGGTCTTTAAGTATGTCCCCACTGCCTGGCACAAGATGCCTTCAACTCTGAGGTGCTCTGGTTCTGTTTTGGGGAATTGAAATGAGAACTCAGGATCTAGATGCTCTGTGTATGCATTATGACTGAGGTGCCATTGCTCCTGAGATGTCTCGGGCTACCAGGCTCACTGTTATGTATGGGGAGGGTGGGTAGCAGGTGGAACCTGAAGGGCAACACACCAAGACCTGTGTGCATGTTTGTTTGTAGGACTTTGAACCTCACTATGATGTATAATTATAATGCACCAATAGGAGTATATAAAATAAGGAAATATATTTTAAGAAGTCATAAGGTCATGTGAATAGTTCTAATTAATTTGCAATAAATATTACATAATTTTATCTCTCTTCTCATATTGAAAATATTGGCTCTTAATAATACATTTATTTTTTTACATATTTGTGTTATTATATGTTTGTATAATGGTTTCATAATAACAATACCAGCATTACTATTAACAGAAAAACCTACCGAGTGATGTTTAAGATTTCTTTGCTTATATCCCACAAAAGATAAATAGTCAGCTGGGTGTGGTGGCGCAGGCCTGTAATCCTAATACTTGGGAGACTGAGACGGGAAGATCGCAGGTTCGAGGCCCACCTCAGCAACTAAGTGAGACCCTGTTTCAAAATAAAAAATAAAAAGGGGTGGAGGTGTAGCTCAGAAATAAAACCCCAGGGTTCAATCCCCAGTTAAAAAAAAAAAAAGACATATTGTCAGAGTACTGTGTTTAAAACCGACTTGAATGAGCCAGGCATGGTGGCGCAGGCCTGTAATCCCAGTACTTGGGAGATTGAGACAGGAGGACCTTAGGTTCGAGGTCAGCCTCAGCAACTTATCAAAGCCATCAACAACTTAGTAAGACCCTGTTTCATAATAAAAAATAAAAAAAGGGCTGGGGATGTAGCCCCTGGATTCAACCCCCAGTATCCCCCCCACACAACTTGAATGGATTTTTATGTGTATAGTTATATTATTAATTTAATATGCATTCAGTTTGTTTATTTCTATTCAATTTTATAATTTTATTTTTGGGACATGAAACATAGCTTAAAAATCATGCTTATAATCCCAGTACCTGGGATGCTGAAACCGGAGGATCCGGGTTCACGGCCAGCCTCAGCTACTTAGTGAGGCCCTCCACATCTTAGTGAGACCCTGTTTCAAAATAAAGTTTAAAAAATAGGGCTGGGGGTATAGCCCAGAGGTAGAATGCCCCTGGATTCAATCCTCGGTACTGCCAAAAACAAAAAATCAAAACTATATGAAAGATTATATTCTGAGAAATCTTCTAATTGCCCCAATTTCTGCTTCTAACAGTCACAGTTTATTCCTACTGGTCCATTCTAAGTAAACTTTATCATTGTCTGTTTTTTTCTCTCTGTGTCATTTTTTATAAAAGTAAGCAAATACGTGTGTGTGTGTGTGTGTGTGTGTGTGTGTGTATGTATACTCACAAAGACATGCATATTCTATTTCCTTTTTTCTTTGTTACACACGCACAAAGGAACACATTGCCTGACCTCTTCTTTCCTTGTTTAATACCCATGTTTCGAATGACTCCATATCAGTTCATAGAGATGTTTCTCGTTTTTAACAGGTGCACAGTCCTGCACTGTATAGATGTGCAGTGCCTTCCACTGCAAGGGAATTGTCTCGGGCTCTGCTAACCATTCAGACTCAAAAGACTCTCAGTGTCCTCAGAAGCCCTCAGAGCAACATCAGTTGTTCCCAGCAGAAATCTACACAGCAGCCAGTGCGTGCTAGTGACAGCCCACAGAGCCGTTCAGGAGCCCTTTCCCTGGATGACACACCTCGGGTGCAAAGGGATGAGCTCCACAGCTGAGAGGGTAGAGGAAGGGCTGGGGAAGGACAGCCTGGCACCCACAGGAGCCAAGATCTCTTGCAATAATTCCATAGGCACAGTTTGAAGGGTGTCCATGAAGCATGTGCCCAGTTACAAAAATCACCATCCTCAGTGAAGGTATTTGTCATTTATTTACCATTTTCCCCAGTCCAGATGCAATTTTTAAGTCAGAGTCCTTTTTATTAGAGGCACTGATAGTGGGATATAGTTAACATTCTACCTTGACCAGGTTGCCAGGAGTAGTGTTGGACAGTTCACCAATAACTAACTCCTCATGGAGAAGGGAGAAGGGTTTGGTTAACGCCACCCACCGAATGTGCCGCAGTTTATTTCAACCAGCCCCCACATTGATGGACATTTTGGTTATTTCCAGTCTTTATTACTGCAAATAATGTTGTAATGCATAACTGTGTGTATGTGCTGTTTCATGCTTGTAAAGATGACTCTTCACAGTAGATTCCGGGAGATGGGATTTGCTAGATCAGAGGGTAAATGCACATGGCCTTTGGTTAGATGCTAGATAAGAGGGTAAATGCACATGCCATATTCTCCCGTAAGGACTGGACAGTTCTGCCTCCTCTCCTATAGCGGATGTAAAGTGGCTTATTACCCACCACTTTTCTTTTTTTGTGTGTGTGTGATACCAGAGATTGAACCCAGGGGCATTCTACCTCCGAGCTATACCCCCGCCCCTATTTTTTTTTATTTATATCCATTTACTGGTGCATTGTAATTATACATTTGATAGGTGTCAGGTTAGAAGAACCCACCCCTATTTTTTAATCTTAATTTTGAAACAGTGTCTTACTAAGTTGCGGAAGGCCTCACTAAATAGCTGAGGCTGGTCACGAACCCGGTTCCTCCGGTCTCAGCCTCCCAAGTATTGGGATGACAAGCGTGCGCTACCATATCCGGCTTTACCCACCGCTTTTCTGACAGTGTATGTCATCAAGCTTTTGACCCATAAATCTGATATTTGAAAAATAGTAGCTTGGTGTATTATAATTTGTTATGTATAAGGTTGAACTTTATTATCTCACGTTAAATATAATTATAAATTTCTTTCCAGTGAATCATCTGTATATATCCCATTCTATTCTTTTATTAGCATTTTGGACTTTTTCTTCTATTTTAAAGACCTCTGTATTATCTGGAAATTAACCCTCTGTACTATAAATTGCAATTGTTTTCTCCCAGTTTGTCATTTGGCTATTGATCATGCTTATGGTGGTGGGTTTTTGTTTTGCTTTGTTTCTGCCATGCAAAGTCATTTGTTTATTTATTTATTTTATTTTTTATTTTTTTTTGCGGTACCGGGGATTGAACCCAGGAGCGTTCTACCTCCGTGCTACACCCCCAGCCCTATTTTTTATACTTTATTTTGAAACCGGGTCTCATGAAGTTGCGGAGGGCCTCAGTAAGTAGAGAGAGGGAGAGAGAGAGACACACAGAGAGACACAGAGAGAAAGAGAGAGCTGAGGCTGACCGCAAACCCGGATCCTCCGGTCTCCACCTCCCAAAGTACTGGGATTACAAGTGTGCGCCACCATGCCCGGCCAAAGTCATTTATTTTTTCTAGAGTTTGTACATGGTTTGGAAGATTTGCCCTTCTCCCATGCAATAAAGGCACTAGCTCATGTTTCCTCAGTATATGGTATATTTTCAATTTTTGACTTCGAGTCTGGAATACACATATATTCTGGGACAGAGTTTATGGTTTGAACTAATTCCATCTCTTTCTACATGGCTATACATTTCTCCCAACACTATTTAAAAGAATTTCTTTCACTTTTATTCTATATTAAATTCCATTTTTTCTTCTCTAAATAGCGTCAGTATTGAGTTAGGTTTACCTGTGAATGACAAATAAGAATGGGATTTTGCATAGTAATAAGTCAAATTATTTTCAGTTCATGTAAAGCCTAATTTAATCTATGCAAAAGTTTAAGTACAGCAAAACGAACTCATTTTTTTTTTTCGTGTTGATTTGCACTCATCATTTTGTAAATTCATCCAGTGGAAATAATCAGCCCTATTTTGTTCTTTCTTCTGATAGGCACCAGGGGAGGGCAGCTCGTGGTTCCCTGCGGAATTGCATTAACAGGGGAGCAGATGACAGTCTCTGCCTCTCCATATTTCTTCTCTCTTAATAGTGCACTTCAAAAGAAAAGCTTAAGAAATGGACTTTAGTCCCTTTCCCATCCCAAATTTTCCATATAGATAGCAAACAATCAGTGAACCAATTAATACACAGCCCTTCTTTGATATTAACTGTGGACTGCCATATATATACAAAAATCCCTTTAAAAATATCAACCCAATTAATGATGGGAATAAACACTGCTGACAGCATCCAAATTATGAGTCTAAATAGGAATTCATAATATAACATACCTTGTTTATAACTTCTACATACCCAGCAATTGTGCTGGGGTGATGGCAACCTTGTTCAGGCCAATTACAGAATTTGGGAAACATTTTTTCTTCTCCTTCACAGTCATATCAAAATGATAACTTTAGTCCTGGGTGTATCTGACGCCCATTCTGATTTAACAGGGCATTTTCAGCGAGGAAGCTGTTAAAGAAGAATGGTGTTCTCAATCACATAGTTCATGTAACTCCTTAAAAACAAGGGATGACGCTGGCTGTGGTGTTGCATGCCTGTAATCTTAGTACTTGGGAAGCTGAGACAGGAGGATCACAGGTTTGAGACCAGTCTGAGAAACTCAGAGAAACTCTCAGCAACCTAGCAAGGTCCTGTTTCAAAACAAAAATAAAATAGGGCTGGGATGTAGCTCGGAGATAGAATGCCCCTGGGTTCAATCCCCATACCCAAAAAAAAAAAAAAAAAAAACGCCAGATGAAGAGCCAAAGTGCAGGGGATGTATTGTCAAGAGAACTCTACTCATGTTGAATCAATTTTATCCTCCTGTTAAAACTCAGAAAACTGTGTTGGCAGCCACAGCGTAGTTCTGACTTTTGGCTGTGCACATTGTGTGCGAATGAACAGCCAGCAGTAAATAAGTGTTACACAACAAGCCACAGCTTTGAGAACGCAAGACATTGTGTATGTTTTTCTCACAAGTAGGATCAGTTCTTTCCTTCAAATAGCGGGGTTAATTTCCTCTTCAAGAATTTCTTTTAATGCCGCAAAAATCCCTTGTTTTTATATTTCAAGAGTGACACGAGAAAGTTAGTAGTCCTAAATTGTGTGGATTCTGAGATGCATCTCAAGGTCGCTCTGAGTTTCATTATCTTCTTATTTTCGGTCTGGATGCCATACTGTGCGACATACAGTAAGAAAGTTGAGCTTCTCTGAGTACCTTTGTCATCAGTCTAATCAGTGAGCACAGGAGCACACAGGACATAAGGGAAATGGACCACAGGGCCGCCCTCATGGCTCAGGACCTGCCTTGTCCCCCTCCAGAATGCTTTCCTTCTGCACTGTTCTCTGTCCCCGAGACGGGTCTATAAGGGCTGCTTCCATGGGTTTGACCAATAGTGAGCACTGGCCCCAGGTCAAAGGGCAGACACAGGGAGTGCCTGGGCATTTAATTCCTACACAGTCACCTGGGCTGACTGCTGCTCTTGACCTAGCTACGGTGGGAGCTTTGTCCTCTTTGTCCCTGGCTCCTGTTAATTCCCTGTCTTCTCTCCTTGTGTCTGCGTGGCTCTGATGGAAATCTCTCCCGTTACATATTGCCTGAACCCCAGCATGCTGTATGATCTCTTGGGGCTTCCCTACATTTGCCCATACCTGTTTTTAAACAAGCCATTACTTTGAGTTTGTGCCATCTGTCATGTCCTGAGACTTCCTGAAGCTATCAAAGCCATGGCTGTGGCACCTTAAATGAGTGTGACTTTCTCAAGTGGAAGAAGACCATGTGGAGGGCCACAGAGTATCTTCATCTCCTGCGCTGGCGTTGAGCAGAGACTGAAAGAGAGGATGGAGAACAGGCTGGTTGCACTGGAAATGAGAGCTAGTTTTCCTTATGGTTATTCTAGTGAATAACATTTACACTCGTGTGTGTGTGTGTGTGTGTGTGTGTGTGTGTGTGTGTGTGTGTGTGTGTTTTACTGGCAATAGAACCCAGGACATTCTATCTCTGAGCTACACACCCACACCCACCCTATTTTATTATTTTAATTTGATACACCGTCTCACTAGGTTGCTAGGGCCTCCTAAGTTGCTGAGGCTGGCAGAGAACCTGCGATCCTCCTATCTCAGCTTCCCAAGTACTGAGATTACAGGCTAGTGCCACCATGCCTAGCATTTACACTTTTTTTCTAAAATACATCTGGGGAGATGTATTTGCCGTGAGGGGGGTGCCCCTTTATTGTAAACCAACCTCTACACTTTTCATCGCAAATCTAATGAAAACTGATGGATCATTCATATGAAAAATGTCACTTTCTTTTGTTCAGATATGAACTGTACAGAGCAGAAACTTAATTCATGTATGTTCATTGATTTTTTGAATTTGTAAATCTTTAATTACAAGCCACAATCTGTATATTTTAAACTTTGGATCAAATATTTCACAGCTCATAATGAAATGGAAGCAGTAGTGTAAGTTTATTTGTAGGATGAGCCATCAAAAGATAGTTCAATAAGTGCTGGCTTTTATAGGCTTCTTGGATGAACGAAGCTTAGCTCCAGTGATTCCAAGTTATTATGGAAAATAGAGAAGCTTAGACCATCAAGAGAGATTGACAAGGTCATACCTCATGGATGAACTCAGCCAGGCAGCTTCTCAGGGACATCTGGCACGTGCTCATCGCCTCTCAGAGAAACGTACATGAGGACTCCCATTTCCGGTCATGATCATTCTTTGGATCCTCCAAGCGATTTGCTCTAAAAGTCTGTGCTAGACCATATTGCCTAGGAATTATCCACAGAAAAAGAATCATCATAGACTCTGGAGATGGGCAGTTTTAAATTTAAACTTGAACTGGGTATTATTAGCTGGATATCCAACATCTATGAAATCTCCCTAATTTCAGCTTTCTTATTTATAAAATGGCAATATATACCTCATAGGTTTGTCCTTAGGGTCACATGGGAATGTATGTAAAAGCCTCCCATAACAGAGGAATGGCCTGCTTTCCATCTCTGTTTAATTATATGGCCCATTTTAGTCCTATTCAATTATACAGCATCACCAGTCCTTATTTCATGAGGCTGACTTTTGCTGAGACCTGGGCCAACTGCAGTGTGTGTGAGAGAGTTGAATGTTTTACTGGCGTATGGATTCTGTGGAAGAGAACGATGCAATGGCGTTTTTCCAACCCTGTGGGAATTGTTTATATTTTTTCATACTCCTTAGGAATATTTCTGTTTCTACCTGACAGATTATGAGCATTCATTGAGTAGCCTGTGGCAGCTGGGCACTGCCTTAGATGCTGAGGATACAATAATAATTTGATAGGTTTCTTATCTTCAAAACCCTTGTAAAGAAAGTACAAAAGCTTAAAAATGCAGGTAATTGAGCTGGGCGCAGTGGCGCATGCCTGCCTGTCCTCCCGGTACTTGGGAGACTGAGACAGGACGATTGCAGGTTTGAAGCCAGCCTCAGCAACTTAGTGAGACCGTCAACAACTTAGTGAGACCCTGTTTCAAAATAAGAAATAAAAAGGACTGGGGGTGTAGCTCAGAGGTAAAATGTCCCTGAGTTCAATCTCCAGTACCACAAAAAGAAAACATACAAGCCGGGGGTGGTGGCGCACACTTGTAATCCCAGTACTTGGGAGGCTGAGACAGGAGGAACACAGGTTCGTGGCCAGCCTCAGCAACTTAGTGAGACCATGTTTCAAAATAAAAAATAAAAAAAATAGGGCTGGGGGTGTAGCTCAGAGGTAGAATGCCCCTGGGTTCCATCCCTAGTACCACAAAAAAAAAAGAAGAAAAAAGAAAACATACAGGTAATTGACATAAATTGAAAATTCATCATGTGCCTAGTACTTGGCTGATTATAAGGATTTTGTTTTTTATCCTCACAACCTGATGAATTAGGTAATGTTATTGTCTTGATTTTATAATTGCATGACCTTGGCTAAAAGTGGTGAAGTGTTTTGCCCAAAGAGTAAGAGGACTGAGAGAGGTACACGCCTGTATTCCCCCTAAGGAACACCAGTTCTGGCATTTAGTTAAGTGTGAAATCATGGGCACTCCGCGTGTGATCTACGGGCCTGGGCTCACTTGCAAAATGCTCACTACTGGTCTGCAACCAATAACAAGTAACGAAAGCGAGAGTACATGTTTAGAAGCTTTTATAGCAATTCGACAGTAATTCTATGTCTATTAAATCTAAAAGTAAAGGGCTCATATTTTTCATGTTTATATTATTGTGTTGTTAATTTTTATGGTATTTGACAAATTATTGCTCAATGACTGAGCAAAACCAAAACACCTCCTGGTCCTTGGCCATCCAAAGCGGTGAAGGCTTATGAAGGTGGGGAAGTGTCGGGGATGAAGGAGGGATTATGGTGACAGTGTGAAGAGCCAGTGGGAGCTGAGCACTTGCTCTGTGGCCAGGATTGTGCTTAGTGACTTAAAATTGCACAGATCTTTACACACATATGTCAAATTATTAAATATCCTCACAATAGCCTTAGGACTTTATGAGACAGATATTCACTATGCCCGCTTTATCTGTATATATCTGCAGATACTGTGCCATTATCTTCTTATCTCCCAGAGCCTTTCTTTACTCAAAGCTGCACCAGTGGGCTGGGTGTGGTGGTGCACGTTTGTAATCTGAGGACTTGGGAGGCTGAGACAGGAGGATCTCAACTTCGAGGCCAACCTCAGCAACTTAGCCAGACCCTGTTTCAAAATAAAAAATAAAAAGGGCTATGGGTGTAGCTCGGAGGTAGAACGCCCCTGGTGGGTTCGATCCCCAGCACCAAACCAAACAAATGAACAAACAAAAAAGCTGGACCAATGGGGTCCTTCATTACCAGTGCTCCTCATGGATACCAAAGACAGAGAATCGGACTTTCTCATCCACCCAAGAAAAGAAAAAGAAAAACTCATCATTTTACCTCTTATCTTATTTTTTTTTTTTTTGCATATTTCAGAGATAACTCAGGTGGGACGCTAGGAATCGCTGTGCCAGGGTTTCTGGGGTCAAGCCTTTCTTTCTTTACCATCACACATAGCCTTTCTAGTAACCGCTGTCCACTCTTCCTGGGATGAATAAAATATTTAGCTACATGAGTGAGGAGTGCCAAGTGAGTTGATAGCATTACTTGTGCACCTCCTGGAGGGCGGTGTGTTCATTTAAAAAGATTGGCCTGGTATAAACTTTATAACAGGTCCAGGACCAGTTTGTTGAAAATACATTCTGCTAGAGGCACAGTGATGGAAAGAAAATAGTTTGATTAGGCACATAATAAGCAATGTACTGTCAGGAAAGATGAACAAAATTCCCCTCCAATAAATTTTTTTTTACCTTGAGTAGGGCACAGGCTTTTGAAAAATTTTACTCATTATTTGATTGTATCTTTAGAGGTTCTATTTTAGATAACTATTAGCATAAGACAAAATATACAGAATGTAGCTTTGAGCTGACTCGAAAATATGCTCCCTCATATTCTGAATACATATGAAGAGATGATAAAGTAAAGCTGTTCCCAATATAGGGCACATTATGAAACACACAAGAGGATCACAGGTACCCTACGATGGAAAATAATTAATTTTTATAATTGTGTTATTAATTCTGTTTAATTGTGGAAAATAAACTGAAGAGCATGCAGGTATGTTACGTTAGACACAGGCATAAGTGAAGCACGTTCAGCACGCTCTAGCTCCTTCTGCAAACATTTCCATAGTAGTACTCTATTCCCACTCAGTGTATTCAAACATTGCTCTGTTTTAAATTTCCATGGCAACGCTTTCTGTTTGTATAACTGTTATTAATAGTTATATGAAAATTACTATTAGGGGAAATAGTCTCCCAAACCCTTTATCAAAGATTGTGGGGTTGTTTGTCTATTGAATTATTTTCCTTTTCACATTTTAATACCTTTTTTCTTTCCTCATTCTTATCTTCTTTATGTGGATTGAAATAATGAGCATGTCTGTTTCAAAAAATAGTTTGACAAGTCTCAAGAGGAACATGCCACATGGATGAAAGTGCTATCAGTACTTTCCTAAGTAAATACATTAGGACTCCATATGAAACTTGATTTTTTTTTAAGAATGGCACAGTGAAAGAAAGAAGACCATGCTAGCCATTCTTCTTGTTACCGTGCAATGTGTATGACCACAGTTGCTCATACTGTGTTTGTACATTTCCAATACATTCTTCCCAAGATGGTGCTGCCATTCTAAAATAAAGCAAAGCCTGAATACATCCGGTAAAAATAGGATTTTTAAAAGCAATACTTTATTGTTCTTCCAGGCCTTTCTAAACTTCTAAGTAATTGAATGGCCTTCACTTTCATTTTTACTGTACAAATCGGGCCTCTCTTAGAGAACTTGTCAACCCACCTGAGCTAGAAACTTCTATGCACCAAATGCAATGCGTAGTGCGACCCGCTCTCAACATGTGGCTGGAACCAGTGCTTCCTGGGCTCAACTCAGACACCATTTCATGTTGTTAAAATGCAGATTCACATCTAAGAAATCACAGACAGGGCTTAGTGTCTTCATTTCTAACCACCTCCCAGATTACGATGTGATGATGCTGGTCCATGGACCACACCTTGAAGGGCAAAGGCCAAAATCTGAGTGGGAGCATTGGCAGAGACCAAACTAGCCTCTGGCCCTTGTGGTTAGCTCTTAAAACCCACTGTGAAATCGCAAAGAAAAGTCATCAAGCATTTTTGGTGAAATATGAAGACAAGAGTTTATTCAGGGACAAAAATAAATTATTAGGATTGAGATTACAAATGATTGAATGTTTTTTAGTTGGCACCCTGCTATACTAGTAATTATAGCAATATATATGTTTTCTTCAATTTCTTACAACTGCTGGGTGAAGGAAAGAGCATTTCCTCATCTTATGAACAAAGGTAGAAGTCACTTAACTTGCTCAACGCCATGTAGCCAGTCCAAGGCAGACCTGTAGCTCTCTCTCACTCCAAAGCAGCACGCTCTAATAGCATAGTCAAAGAAGCAAATAGGAAGTTGATAGAAGTGAAGAATCATGAGTAGTAGTTGTGATGTTACGTTGGTAGGAATGACTAAGAACAAAAACTAGCAGCTGAGCTCCTACGGTGCTTTTATCAACTAACTCTGTCAAATAATGCACTTAAATGTGTACAAGAGACTCTACATGAGCCAACACGGAGGGGGGACTAATGCTAATCTGATCATGTACTTTAAAAATAGAAGAAAGCACAGGAATAAGTATTTTTAGTCTCCTGATGTATTTACATATCACTACAGATACGTAAATATCGTGAACATGGAGAGTCACTGACTTAATAGAATGTGACATTTTAGCAAGCATTACAAATCGACCAGGAAAAGAGACAACATGGACATAATCAGAGATGAAACCACATTCTCACCAACAAATGGGTCAGAACCACATTCTTTATGCTGCTTATGCAGCCAGCACACAAAAGTTTATTTCTTGAATTTCCGATAGATATAAAAATGATGATTTTTGAGAAAAATACACTGTAAAATTCCCCCTCTCCCCCAAAAGCAAAAACTAGTTTGAATACAAACTAGTTTTTATGGAAGCAAATCATGAAATAGGAAGTGACATTGAAAGATTGCTGAGTTATAGAGCATATGCTGGCGTAGCTGAAGCGGGGGAGTGATCAGAAATTTTAAATTGAGATGTGAGTTGCTTTTCTTTACACCCCAACTAAGAATAAATATAATGAATGGCTTCCTTGTCCAACCCCAGTACTAAACAGGGCCTCACAAATTTGTCATATTGAGCAAATACCTTTCTGGGGCCCAACAAGGAGGAATCAACCACTATAGGATAGCACTGAATGCTTTTACTAACCATGACAAGATGGCTGCGATTATAATGAAGTTTGATTGTTGGATAACGAGTTGATTGTGGGTGCTATGAGTCACTTGAGACTCGGTTCATTTACATGTGATAAAAAATTATAGTGTTAGTAGTGGAGTGGGAAAAAACCAAACCATTAGTCTTCTTTCTTCCCTGAGTAAGCCTTTGTGTAGATCCCTGAGATAGGAGAATTCTGAGCAAAGGACACAAAAACTCCTCAGCCCACCCTATAGGAAGTAAAATGATCTCTCAGCAAGAAGACACTGATGGAATTCTTCAACATCTGTAGCCTGAAAACACCACGGCCCTCCAACTTTCTGGCGCATTATGACTAACTCAGTATTAACTAGAGAGAGCTGTCACTCATGGAGTATTTACTGTAAGCGCAAAGATTTGGTCCAGGTGTTTTATGTGTGTAATGCCTTGAACCATTACAGCAGCACCAATGCACTGACGTGCTCTATTATTATCAAATTTTATCTGCCAATGGGGATACTGGAACACAATGAGGTGAAGTAACTAACCAAAGGTCATCCAGTAGATGCAGAAGCAAGATTTGGAGACAGAAAGAGTGAGGCTCGGGTTGTGTACTCACCGTGCTGCAGTGTGGCTTGGAAGTGGAGACGAGGGATGCTACCATTTGTATATTTATAAGTTTGACATCAGGAGTGAGATGACAACTAATTTTAATGGGCTGAGTCAGTTCTCTTTTCCTGTTCATACCTTTTTTCCAAAATTGATAATCTTACTAAAACCACATTTTGACAAAGAAGAAAGTTGTAGCAGCAGTCTTTTTTCTTTAAGAGTTAGGAAATATGTATCATCATTTATTTATACATGATATATATATACATATATATATCAAAATACCCAAATTTCATATGTATGTTAAAGATATGAGTGTTTACCTTGCAGCAAATCATTGGAGCTTCAATTCTCTAGGCATCTTAGATATGAGGGATACTTTGGAAAAACATGAATAGCACTTTTCAAACTCGACGGGTGCTTTAGGGCTGTAAGAATTGTATGTGAAACTTCCAAATCTCTGCCATGGGAAAAAAGTTGTTTGTTTGTTTGTTTGTTTTGCGGTACTGGGGATTGAACCCAGGGGCAATCTATCTCTGAGCTCTACCCCCAACCCTATTGTTTAGTCTTTATTTTGAAACAGGGTCTCACTAAGTTGCAGAGGGCCTCACAAGTTGCTGAGGCTGGTTTTGAACCTGCTATCCTCCTGTCTCAGCCTCCCAAGTACTGGGATTGCAAGCATGTGCCACCACGCCTGGCAGGATATTTTTAACAATTAGAAGAATCTTCTATATTCACCCTCATCAATAATCAATATTTGTTGTATATCTACTATAGACAGAGAATAATGGAAGATTCTAGCAAATTTCACACACACACACGCACACACACACACACACACATACTCCTTCCTCTTAAGAGTTTTACAGGCCTATTGGAAAACAATGTGTTAATAAAAATATGAAGGGTGATATTATTCTTGTATGGTCGTTTATCCCTAATTTTATCCTTTTAAATTTTATCTTGTTTTATTTGGCTCATTGTTCAACCTCTAAGGTTTTGATCATGCATCTGATCCAAAGTGGAGGGGAAGATGTTACAGAAAGTAAAATTGTGTACAGCTAAATGTGAGATCAGAATTTCCTTCTCATTCCTAATAATGCACAACAGAGGAACACCCTCTCTGATCACTATGCTTAATTTATGGACTTTCTTTAGTAACAAATTTAGTTAAGCTTTTTTGGGGGGATGATTACACTGGGACCATTAATATATATTCCATCACAGAGTTCCCAGAACCTCACAACAAGAACTGATTGAAGTGTTTTTTTAAAATTTTTTTTATTGGTGCATTGTAGTCTCACATCACAATGAGTATCAGTTTGGTGTTAACATACATGCACACAGCTCTTGGTGTCCCTCCCCTCCGCCTCCCCCCCCGCCTCCCCCCCACATGTAGCACTGAGAGTGATGTTGGTATAATCTCATATATACACATTGTTTATGACAGTAATTCCATGGATTTACTACTTTCTTACCCTTCCCCTTCCCTTGTATCCCTTCCCTTGCACCACTGAGGTTTCTCCATTGTCAATGGAGTCCGTTTTGTGTCCCCACTACTCCCTAGGTTGTGCATATTAATGAAAACATATGTCCCTTCTTTTTTTGTGATTGGCTAATCTCACTTAACATAATGTTCTCCAGATCTTTCCATTTTCTTGCAAATGCTGTTATTTTGTTCTTCTTTATTGCTGAG